>VDFB02000008.1:228865736-228942170 GCA_007258455.2 Sequoia sempervirens | reverse complement strand
CAGCCACATACCATACAAATACCCATAATATTGCCAGTTTTTGGCCCATCATGATCCTGCACATACCCTTACACTACAAAAGCATCCCCCAAAAGTGAGGAAAATAAAATACATAAAAATTTAGGAAGGGGGCACAAAAGCCCAACATACAGAGAAATTTTAGAAGAGTCCCTGAAAAATTGGCCATAACAAAGAGACCCAAAAAATTTCCAGCCACAACCAACTCCCAAAACATAACCAAGGTTAACCACAAAGTCCTGGGAACTACCAAACAAAGAAAAAATTTGATTCCATCTTTTATTCCAAGAAGTTCTGCAATATTTAGAAGATACCAAAAAAGATCCAAAACCTTCTTATTTATGTTAGTACCAATAAAAAAACAACAAAAATTGAATACTTTCGACCTTTCCTAGCTTAGGAGATTAACATTTTTGCACAATCATCTTGAGATCACATTACACAATAAAAGAAAATTCAATTTGTAAACAAACCCATTCATATACAAAATGAAATTAGCTCCTTCCCACGGGGGATGTGGGAAAAATCTCAAGGGATCAACTAGAGTTTTAATAATTTTCTAGAGGAGGAATTTCACCTTCATTAAATTCCTTATAAATAGTTTAGTCATCAATTTCTTTGTTTCCTAGGTATTCAACTATAGTATTTGCTTTTCTATAACAATATTTGACCATGCAAGAGATAAATAAATCTAACTAAAGAAAAACTCTTTCAAAAAAATATTGGAGTTACCAAATATGCATCCTTCTATTCATAATTGTGTGGAAAGTTACCATTGAGTCACCTTCAATGATAATATCTATTATACCCAAAGAAGTGGCTAAGTCTAATCCTAGACTAAGAGCCTCAAATTCAACTCGATTATTGGTGCCAATAGACAAAATTTTGCAGGCAACTTTTAACACTTTTGAGTTTGCGTATGAAATCATGACACCTATTCCTGATTTCCTTGAATTTTCCCTAGAGGCACAATCATAATTTATTTTGAAACTGTTTTCTAGAGGGGGTAACCATTTCGCATTCCGTCTCAACTATATTTTATTAACCTTGTTTGTATATGAGCCATGAGAATGCAAGGATCTAAGTAGTGGGCATGTTTAAAGGATATAACTATCCCAATTTGAGAAACATTTTAAATTTGTGATTTTATTAAATGTTTGAGATTTAACTACCTCAGTGATTGATTTTAGATTGCACATCCTCCAAGGTTGAGGCCTTAAATTCTTGAATATTCTATTATTTCTCTCAAGCCATATATTCTATAAAAGCAAAGATGAAGAGACAATCCATAAACTAGCAAAAAAAGAATCTAGAAAAGGAGAAGTCCAGGCTTTAAATTGAGCAATTAGAGATGGGAAAACCATCGAGGACCAATCAAGTTTACTAAACAACTAGTACTAGCACCTTGAGGAGAAGGGACAATGTAGAAATAGATGGTCTGTAGATTCTATGAAATATCCACAGAAGACATAAGGGAATGCTACCACTAAACAAATTTTGTCTAATCTAGCACCGGTTAGGACCCTATCATGAACAACAACCCATGCATACTATATATAAATCATCATATTATATATAGTATTGGTGAAAATATATATACCTATATACATACATATATACATTTTAACTCATATATATGCATATATAGTTCATTTGAAAAATTTCTTTTTTGTGTTGTTTATGGGTATGTGTAGGGTATGTGGCTAATAATTTTTTTTTAACCCAGAATTGATGAAACAAAAAGGGTTTTTAACAGAGATTCTGAGCTTTCCACCAATATAAATTATGTTTTACTTTGAATTTAATAAACAATTATTATTCATTTTCTATTTGAATTATGACTAAAGTCTTGATTGATAGGATGATTGAAAAACATCTATAGCTTTCAAACGGTATCACATTTTGTGAATCAAAAAAATGTGTCACATTCTATGCTTCACATATTATAGGATTTAAAAAAATGAATTTCATGAATTTCTTACCAAGTTAAGGTGGTCAGACATATGACTTTTTATATTTTTAAAAACTTGTAATAAAAAGTTTATAATTAATTATTTACTTGAAAAAAATTTACAAAAAAGTATGCATCACATCGGGACATGAATCCTCTACTTATATCTAAAATCTTATAAACAAATATTATGATTTTATTGTTGTTAGGGTGGTCAAACAAACACCTATTTATTTTTTCCTTGAAATTTAAATACTACAACATTGAAATTTTAAATTTTCACCTATAGATTGTTTTCTTTTTAAATAAACCTAGTACATTAAAAACTACATTCAATTTTCTATAGATTCTATTCTTACATATTTTTGAAATAATGTAGATAACTTATTCAATTTTTTATGTCAATTTTCCTAACTCTAATTTTTCTGATTTTTTTGCTACATAAGGGCTTGCTTTTCCCTTGATGATCCTATACAAACCCTTATACAGTATATGCCACAATCATTATGTAAACCTAGCTTAAAATTAAGAAATGAATTAACGATATATTTTATCCTCAATTAAATTTTTGTAACAAATTCACTCATACTACTCAGTAATTACTTTATATTTTATTATAGAAGTAAATAAAAGCATTTTGTTAAAAATAGGAATATAAAAAAATATTTTTCATTCATCATTTATTACACATTGTAAATATGAAACTATAATATAATAAATTTTGAATTTGAACTACATTTCATTTCAACTTGAAAATGAGAAAAAAATTCATTACATTTCATATACATGTTAAACTTTCAAGTATACAAATTTATATATTACACTATAGTGACAAAGTCAATTCTTATATATCTGGACAATGGTTTTTTTCACAAGCCTCAACATTGTTGTTTGTAAGAGGGAGAACATCACCTGGACACTTTGCCTCCAACTATAGACTAGTGATCCCATGCACAACTTCCAACTATTAGTGGCCTTCCCTTCATGAAGAGTATAGACTAAAGAACCCACAAGTATGTCATTTGATTTTCTAGTGTAGTGTCCTACATAACTAATCAACCATACAACTTTTGACTTGTCTAAATAAGTATGTCCAATTTGATTGGATATGCAATTTGGATCATAGTGAACCAACTAATTAAAGAACATACTATTGCATTACTTTGGCCAATTTTTTGAAACATTTCAAACACTTCCTTACGAAATGAAGTCTTCTATTTACACACCTCTAACTTGACTTGGAAACCACAATACTAGTTTACAATTTTTGGCCAAATTGGACACTGAACTGATTTTTTCTAACTAAATCTTCACTTTCAGACACCTATAGCGACTAAACTATGAGGGATTTGAAGATGATGCAAACTAGTGATTTGTGACATTTTGTTTGTAGATTTTAAATATATTTTTTTTCAAAATTTTTGGAATCAGATTTCACTTCTTTTTCCATTTCCTTCAAAAACTAGTTTTTTCAGTAAACACCATTTTTAAGGAGTGATGCTCACCATATAATGAATACCTTTTTTTGCATGAAGGATAAAATTCTATTTATTTAAAATTTATATATGTAATTGTGATATCTAGTGTTTCCAATTGGTTTTATAGTGTTTTATTGAATATTTTTTCCTTAATCAAGTTTCAAAGTCAAACCAATTACAATTAAAACATAGGCGGACCGTATAACACATAAATTTTTTTGTATGTATCAAAATTCAATTTATTTATTTTGTTGGATCAATGACTTAAATCATATTTTTCATTTTTTTTTTTGATAATATTCTATTTTTCCACATGTGCAGAACAAAGAGCTTGATTTTTCAGTGAAAAACCTACATTCACAAGAAATAAAAATAAATATAACAATCAAATTAAATTTAATTAAAATTATACTTTTTTGGAATCTTATAATAAGGACTACATACTTACAAAAATAAAATTTTAAATGAATTCATTTAATCCCACAAAAGGTAAATCAAAAGTGGTTTTTTATCAACATTTTGATAGGTGTAAAGGAGACTCCATTATAGATATGGTTTAAAACTAGCGGGGTTCTATCCAAGGGGGCTTGGTCTAAGGTGGTTTGATCAAACCCTCTTCAATTGGAATCCTTTAAATGGAACTTTTCAAGGATTAAACCATTATATTTTCTAAAAATATGTGATTTCAGCAAAAAGTGGGATCTCCTAGAAAGTGTAAACTGAGTGTTCGAAAAACTTATTTTACTTTTCTTAAAGTTAACCATAAAATAATGATTCACTAAGTTAGTAAATGGCTAGGATAGATATTATTTTTTGACTTTTAACAACCATGTTATATTCTCATAAAAACTTGGGACTTGTCAACTACCACCTGTTCAAGTACTTGAATTCAAATAATGAGAGCAAAGTAATCTCCTATTTTCTTGCAGGTATGGTTAATAATGATGTCACAATGTCATCGACTCGAGACACTTGGTCTCATATTTAAATAAATACTACTTGGAAAATTATGTAAAATATTTTAATGTTGAAATAATAATAAAAGATGAGTTCTTTATTAAACTACTTCAAACTTCTCAATAGCTTTCTTTATGGTTCTATGTTGGAGAACACAATAACAATTCAATGATAAACATATAATATAAAATTATACCAACTTATTTTGTTTGAGGAAATACTATGTTTAAGTGTTTGAAATATGTATGTGCTATTATTTTTCTTCACTCTAAAAAACCCAATTCACGATCACTGTGGTTGGCACAATATTTTCCAAGAACTTGACTTGTAAAGATAAGATAACACAACTTTGTTTGCAAACATCTCTAATAAAAACCAAATAGATCAAAAAAAAATTATTCTCCTCTATGTCACTAAAATATTTCACTAATCTTAGATTGATAATGACTACCATAATGAAATTACATAGTCATTGCCTCTATCTCTCATTGAAAAATAATATTCCCAAACTGATAATGCAATCGGTGTTTCCTTTTCTCAAAAGAAATTGTGCCAATATAAAGACTAAAGAACATAAATAAAATACCTTTCTTCATAGTGATTTAATGTCAAACACAATGAAAAATTAGAGACATAAGATTGGAACTCCTCTTAGATAGTTTCCTCTTTACTACACTACAAAAACTATGCATAGCATGATAATAATGATAATGAAATGAAGAATAATTCTCTAATGAAACTAATGCAAAACCTCTCTCCCATGTTGTTGCTCTACTCTTCCTATTTTCCAAAAGTAAATAATGATAGTCCAAAATAAGTGTCTCTCTTTTTTCCTTATGTCATGACTTATCGACTAGCTCATTGGTATTCATTACCAATAGAAACTTTAAATGTTTGGCACCAAAAGTATAATAAATGGAATACTAAAAATAACAAGCAATGACTCATAAAAGAGGCTTGAATCATAATACCATATGCCACCTAACATGACTTAACAAAAATAGTTTTTAAACTCTTAATTCCATGAATCTTAGTAGCTAATAAAGGAACTCAGAAAATAGTTACAAAGCATTTCAAATGATAGCTTTTATTGGAATTTAGTGGATATATGATGAGGGCACAACCCGAGACACAGAAAATAACCCACAAACAAGAGAATAATTTTATTATTCAGAAAATGGAACTTCTTACATGCAGAGGATCTCAAATCCCCAAGTTTTACAACACATGCAAGTTACAAAGCTACAGAATCACCCTTTCGCAATATGCGAGCTTGTCTCCAAAAAGCTACCCAAATATTAGAAACCCGCCCATAAATAGAGCTCCTCTTTAGTTTGGAGCCAAAAAAACATTAAAATTTGAGTTTAGGTGGTTTGGCGCCAAAAATTTACAACATGAAGTTCAAATTTCAAAAGAGCATTTGCAATTGTATCTTCTAGAAATTGCGCCAACTTCCCGGGGCCATAACTTTTGATCTGGGACTCCGATTCGCAAACCGTTTGAACCGTTGGAAAGGTCTCGAATTCAAGAACACGCTCAAAATTGCTATGCTAATTTTGGCAAGTTTCGGGGCCAATCCAGGAACTCTAAGTGCCTCAAATCTAACTCAGAAGATTTTCAAGTGCAAATTTGGGAAACTAAAACTACAATATCTTTCCACCCAGGAATAGAAAATAAAAACCGTAAATTGAGAATTTCATCATGACGAAAAGGGTATCCAAAAATGTAAAAACATCTAAAAACTGAGAAACTTGAAATTTAACTATTTTTGGGTGATGCAAGATTGCCCTTACACCACTGGATGCTCCTGCATCAATATAACAAGGAAATGTGGCACTAACATATGCCAAATTACAAAGGCTTTAATTCCAACTTTCAAGCCTTCATTTAATCCTTTGATGGAGGTGTAAGAAAGGAGGAAAAGCCACACCAAGGCTCCAGGTCATGGAGAGCTGAGAGCGGAGGGTTGCCTTAACTTACCTCAAGATAACAAATGTTTTGGGATCAAAATTGAGAATGAAGAGCACTCTCAAGTGTTGTAACTCTACAGATCCAAGAATTTAAATGGTCCTAGATGAGCCACTTTTTGGAGTTTAAACTACATTTGAGATAGCTCTCTATATGAGGATGGTTGTGTAGGTCTAGGATGATAGCACGACACACTGGCATCTCTTAGGAACGCTAGAATCTGTAGGCCAAAAAATGTCAAATGTAGTATAAAGTGCAAAAAAAACATACTAACTGCCTAGCTAGCTAGTTTTAACAAAATAAACAAAATTATTAAGTACAAATTTAGTAAGTATGTAAATGATAAAGAAAGTAAATGAAGACAAGGGTGATGAATATCAACTAAAACTCCAATTCACCAGCGAGCTCCACACACACATTCACCTACACATAAGCAAGAGGGGAAAAATGTTGGACAGTATTGGGGTTTGCCTCAATAAAACCCCCACTTTGTTGTTTGCACCTCCATGAACAACCATAAAGCCACAAAGTAGAAAGAATGATAAAGGAAATAAGAAAAGAGAGATTATTGAACACTATGAAGGAATGCTACACTACTCTATCAAACCACAAAAGAACAAATTAAAGAATTACCACCTCCACCCAAAGGCTCTCAAGGCCAATGAAGGGAGAATACAAGCAACGAGCTTGGGAAAGTCGACATGGCCACACTAGAGATGAAAGGAGGTCTTGCAAGAATCCAAACTCATAGCTTCTATGGTAGCACCACATGTAAAAAGATGGAGTGAATGGAGTAACAAGCTACAACAATGCTCAATGGAGTTGTAAAAATGGAGTGCTAGAATGTTAAAGAGATTGAATGAGAATTTCTCAAGAGATCAAATGAAAGTCTAGAAGATGAAGTGATTATGAAAATGAATTCCTTTGAAGAACAAAATGGGAGAGAAAAAAGATAGTTTTGGGTCAGTTGGTCACACAAAGGCATTACAATTCGTCCAAATGAGGAGTATAATGTCCTTGCGGACTCTAGAGGAAAGAATTTGTCAGGGACGGTAGTGCATTGCATAGACATCCACACGTTGTGTTTGCATCCTTGATGAAAATTTCTCCACCAACACACAAAACATGTGCAAAGTGGATGGAAGATAGGTGGGTGATGTGGAATTTTTCCTTCGGGTTTGATTTTCTAAGGTGAGGTTATGCAAAAGGGGAATTTACACAAGGGTGAAAATTTTCTCCTATATAGGAGGCTAAAATTTCTCTCAAAGAGCTTTAATGAATATAGATTTAAATTATCGTGAACTGTTGATTTTTGGCTCCTATGGACAACTCTTTCTCTTCTAGGGTTTTTCACCTAAAAGGAGAGAGATAGGAGAAAAAATGCTAATGGTTCATTCAAATAATGTTATGTGTGATGTTTTCTAGCCTAAATGAAGTTAAATAAATGCAATTGATTGATTTAAATGAATGAAAATGAATGCAAAAGTGAGATTTAAGCTATGTTTGAAAACACATAGTGTAATACAATAATGAACTAAATGAAGAAAATATGCAGAACAAAAAGAAAAGGGATGAATCTGAGTTCACCTGGGTGAAGTATGATGAATCTAGAATGTTGTGGATGCTAGCTAAAATCACTTATTTTTCACAGTGGGACTCGTTCGCCCAGTGTGGCGAATTAGTCCTCCTCCTGGTGAAAAACTATCAAAAGCAAGTTTTTGTCTGTCGAGATTCAAAATCTAAAAAAAAAAAATATTTTCAGTCCTAAGGTGAGACTCATTCACCACAGGTGGTGAATCATTCCTCTCCAAAATTTTGGAAAATTCGGGAGACAACTCTATAACACTATATTTGGAAATCACTGCTTGTCACGTTGCCGAAGTCAATTCTATAGGAAATAGACAGAAAACCTTCTCCAAGCTTGAAATATACTTGGGTTGACTTGTAAACCAATCTTCAAAACCAAAAATATTTTCAAATATACACACAAAAGGTTGCAACCAAACATGCAATAGGGTGGTTTAAGGTTAGTGAATAGGGGTTTGCCTTGGTCAAACCCCACTTTTGGTAATCAAATTCTTAATGAAATAATGAAATGCAAAGGAATGATAAACTAACAACATGAAAATTCTATCAACTTACCAATCCCTTGATGATGCAAGTCTGAAGTAATGTTAATGGTTGCTTTAAAGTGCTTGAATAGTGCTTGAAAAGGTGTTGTAAAATTATTTAATGCTTGAAATGTGAGATGGAATACTTGAATTGATGAGGAGATTACGAGAGATGTAAAATGAGGTGAAAATCACATATTTATACACACTTGTTCCTTAGTTACCCATTCATACCTCATCACAGGCCGACATCAAGTGTTTTTGAATAAAATCCTGAAAAGAAATTTAAAATATTTTGAATTTGGGGCCAAGGGGGACTGATTCACCACCCATGGTGAATGGGTCCCACCTAGGAAATTAAAATATGTGTTAGGAAATATGTTGCATTTAATGTTTTTTGTCAGGATAATATTCAAAAATTCACTTAATTAAGAATATGAGAGCATAAAGGGGTCAAATAAAGCATAAGAAAAGTATAAATAGTGAATATGTGCCTAGAAAAGCATGAGAGCTTGTTAAAAGACTTTACAACACTTCAAAATAGGACTTCTTGATGAATAAAAAGGTGATTTTTAGGTGGATTGTAATTAATAGAGTCTAGAAGAATGTACAAATTTCTTACAACACTTCACAACACCTTCAAAAGATGTCATTCTTTGAGTTTTAGTACCTAAATAAGCATGTTTGAGCTATGTTGCAACATAAAATCAAAGTAAAATAGTTTGAACACCATGAAGCAAGACCTAAAAGGCCATGAAAATGACAAGGGGCCATTTTTGTACGACACATGTTTTTATTAGCATGATAAATATTAAAATATAAATCATAATATTATATATATATTCACTAATACTATATATATGTATATATAGTCAATATTAACTACATACATCGTCTATATATATATATACCCCTGTACACACATTTACATTTTAACTCATATATATACATATATAGCTAAATATATTATATATTAATAGCATGCAATGATGAAGATTGTACTCCCTTCTTGGAAATAGTACAACTTCTCATCTAATTTGGACCTATTTAGTACCCTTGCATTAAATACCCTTTAAATCATCATTAATTAGGCCCTAAGACCCTTTATTTTGGATCTCAAGGCTTATTTTGACAAAAAACACAATAAAATCATCAACAACATTAATATTTCTAACAACCCACCCCAAAAAACTAGGGTGAGACTCATACACCACCTTGGGTGGGCATATGAGTCCCCCTAGGTGGGATCCATATGCTAGAAGTGGTGTATGAGTCTCATTTGGCCCCTTTTTAGGGTTTGAGTAGGAAATTCAATTTTTTAATTCAAATTTTTGGTTGATGTCAGCTTTTGAGATCTGATTAATTTTGGAGAATTTTCTAGGTAATATGAGCTCACCATTGAGTCCAAGTCATCTAATAATGTCAATATTGGCATTATTTTTATCAAAATATGATATTTTTTCCCAAATTTATGAGGGTTTCCAGTTGGGAGGCGATTGCTAGATTCAGGAGGTAGCTAATTTTTTGGAGCACTTTGGGCCAAAATTGACCTTTCCATTACATCTAGAATGCTTAGAAACCTTAAGAACACCTATCAATTCATCAAAATTAGAGAATTTTCTCGATGCCACCATTGATATTTTTAGCTATATTGTTAACAAAATCTATATAGTATGGATATGTACAATTTTGTATGGTTTGTATAGGTCATGGCAAGGTACTATTGTTAGTTGTAGGTCATGCATAGTATATTATGCAGAATATTTGTAGACATATGACACTCTACATCAGTAAGGTATAGTAGTCCCTTTAATCATATGCAAATAGATATGCGTGTTGATGGAGGATTTATTAGCAATTTAAATTTTTTAATTGTTGAGTTTTAAATTTTAAGCACCTAGTCTTAAGGTGTATTTTTTGTGACCAAGCACTAAAAGGGAAAAGTGATTTGCAAACGGCGGTGTAGGAACCCCCCCACCCAACTACCACTCCAAGTGTCACCCCACTATCAGTCAATGGCAAAATTTATTCTTACTACAAACTGCAGCCTTGGTCACATTGGGGACTGACTGCCAGGCCCCAAGGGGCTTAACATTTTCCCCTTTTTAGTTTATCAAGTGCCCATATTGGGCCTTTTTTATTTGGAGCATAAATTTTCACTCATGTATTAAAATTTTGCAAATGAGATATCAACAAAAAGCTAGTTCCACATAGGTCACAATTATGTGGGTCATTTTGGCAATTTTTTCTATAGGTACATTTTATTACCAACTGAAGCTCCTTTTCCCTTTGAAAGATTAGAGCTCATAATGTTACACTAGTTTATCCAATTTTCATGATTCTAGTGGCAATTGGAAGGTCTTCATAAGCTCTATCATTTGGTTCATGCACTTTTTCAAATTTAGCCCGAAGTATAAATTATTCATTTTTTTTAATATTTGGAATATTCACTGATTACATGGACATACTATCTCCTAGAGAAGTTATGTTTGCTAGGGGGCTTCATTTTTCAGTTGTATTTTAATATTTGAGTGATATCGCATCAGTTTGTATCAGATATTCGTCTACTTTGTTCTCTTGGCACATGTGGTTCTAATGGTTGAGTTAGAATTTAAGGTTCTAACTCCTCATAATTATCATACATGGAAGGAAAGAATGATGAAATTAATTTAGTGTAGGATTTTTTAGTCCACATTGGATGATGAACAACCTTATGTTTCTATATAATATAAAATATTTTATCATAGGAACAAATTTTATAAGGCTATGGGTTTGATTTCTATGCGTGTTTCTGACAATTTTTTCTTCCATATTGAGGGGAGTACTACTCCTAGACAAGTTTGGGATAAGAACAAGAAATTAGTTGGTTCAGTTAGTGAGATTCATGCTATGTAGTTAGAGGTAGAATTGAAACAACTTTCCATAGATTGTTTTAACACCATTGAAGATTATTTGGCAAAATTTAAATAATTAAGGTCACAATTGGTTGAATATGACATGTAAAGATAAAATTGATAAGGCATGCATATTCTTGATTTTTCTTAAGTTTAATGGTTCATTTGCATATTGTTTTACTTCCTTTTATGTTAAAATGGATGGATTAGGTGATTCATTTTTCATGCCTTCTTTTGAGACATTTTGTGATAGGTTGTCTAGGGACCAATCTAAACTTATTCAACATGATACACACTCTAAGAATCATGCTTTGATTACATAATCACCTAATGAAAAAGGAAATAAATCAAAACCTAAGAAAAAATCTAATGATACACCCACCTCTCTTAGAGAGGATAAAAATAAGGAGAAATCCAAGTGTGTTTATTGTAATAAGCCTAGACATGGCGAAAAAATTTCTATAAGAAGTAATTAGATGATATGGGGCAACTTCTAAAAGAATATAATATTTATTTTCCTTCTAGGTCTACTAGTTCACCTTCTTCTTCTTCACAACTTTCATTTTCTACATGTTACATAAATTTTTCTTTTCAGGCCTTTCAAGTTAGGCTAGTACAACATTAATACTTTCTACCTTGAAGAGAAGAAAGGTATATAATTTTTTTTAGTAAGGACGTCATATGTTCATTCAAAGAATGCTATAGGAAGAATTTTTAGTTTATTGCATGCAATTGTTTTACAAAAAAATGATTTTTTTTTCAAACTTTGCATAAAATAGTTATATTCATTGAAAAATAATATGTTCATAGGCTTCCCACACAAGCCATGGGAATAACTGATATGATACAATAAGAAAAGGAGATTGAATAACTAAAATAAATGACATATAAGAGAGGAGGGATCCACCATTTCCTAAATGAAAAACCCCATAGTTGATCAACTTCATCTTTAGTCCCTTCTAGAAGTTCTATTGTTGTCTAGATGAAGTACCTGAAAGGGTCAAAAGGAAGTGTGTTAGAGCTCAGGATTCCAACACTCTTACATACCAAACAAATAGACATTTAATCTATTTCTTATTAAGAATCATATCAAAAATTTAGAGATAAAAGCATCACAAGATCAGATACATCATAATCATGATGATTCAAGAAAGAAAATAATCATCAAGTAATTATAAGAAGCTCTAGGCTTCTTATTTTTTCTAAAATTTTGTTGAATGTGTAGGTACAAGTCAAGAACCATTGCAATATAGTTACAAGATAACTTATGATAACTACAACATGTAGAGGAAATGTTAATCCCACAAGGGTTGAGCCCAACATGCTCAAAGGAACAATAGTAGCAGTGTATGCAATGAAAGAAGTCTTTTGCATATATTTCAAGACACAATTCATTGTGGGACATTCACATGAAGTAGTCATTGCCAAATTATATGCAATTTTGAATGAAAATGGGAGCTACAATCACACATGTAAAAAATTCCAATCAATGATTAAATTTGTAGATGACAGTCTTAAAGAATAATTTGACAGTGAGTAGTAAGGCATTGATAGTCACTTCAAAAATCATTATAAAAGATAGCATGCACCAATGTGCTCATAAGCTGAGTCTTTTGATAGTAAATGTGTTCTTAGAAATGACATTCACCATGAACCTATTGAGGGAAGAGGAAAGAATGATAAGTGGATGCCACCCTTGGAGTTAGTAAGACAAACTATCAAGAAATAGAGTAGTCAAAATGAGCCACAAATAATGAGAAGATAGTCATTATGAAATCATAGAGAATGGGAGTAGATTTGTAATGTCCTATTTAATTCTCAACACTATGTGAATATTCTGAAGTGTTATGTCAAAATCCAACAATGATTAAAAGTAATTTGTTAGTTAATCAAGATAGTCATAAATCATCATAAAGGTAATAAAAAATATGGTAGGGTTTTTAAAGCATAGGTAAAGGAATTTTTAATCACCTTGTTTCATGATCTGCTTGTGTCTTTTGAGCTTGACAACCCTTCCAGATCAGCACGGGGTGAAATGAATCCAGAGTGAACATGGGGTTTGGATTCTCAGTTTATGATGTTCTTCTATTGATAATTGTCTCATTTTATTTTAGGTGGCATCTTTTCTTTGAGAAGTAAAAATTAAAAAACTAGTAGAAAATGAAACATTACGACCATGATCTCTAGTAGCCAATTGTTTGTAGTGGAAAATGTCACAACCATGGCATTTAATGAATGTAGCATTCACTATCTAGATCATACTCCATGCATAAACCCAAAGAGATAAGACATATTTGGTCATCGATGTTGAAAAAGTTAATGTCCAAGACATATGGTAGTGTTTGAACTAGAAGCTTGGTTTTTAGACAGTAGTCATGCCAAGTGTTTCTAATAAAATATTTCATAGGTATAAGGATGTATTGTTACCCATAGAGAGATAGCATATGGAAAACATGTGCGATAGTCATAACCAATAAGTGACAACCAATGAAAGGAATAGACAATGATAATCATGCCAAAAGAAGAAACGGATCTTTATACAATAATGCAATTTAGAAGTATTAAGTTTTAAGGAAAATCCTTTGAGATTTCAGTAAAGCATGAAGAATATGAAGAAGAGATGAGAAACCATGTACATTCCAAAGGAAAATACCACAAAAAACACTAACAAGTTTCAACATTCTTTTGCACAAACAACACGGCTGTAGTATTTATTTCACAACAAACAGAGATAAAATGAAATAATCTCATCATTTCTAGCATGGAGAGTGACTTACCATATAAAAGAATAGATTCAATCAATTCCTAGAATCTTGAGTGGTCCTTCAAACCCTATCCTCAAAAACCCCAACATAGCGGCTACACCAAAGCTCGAGCAACATGAAGATAAAAATGCAAATGAACTTGTGGTTTTCATCATTTGTTCTTTTCACCAAAGGAAATCCTAGCTTTGGCCAACCAAAGTGGGGATTATTTCCTTTATTTTACAAATAAAAACCATGTACTAATGCTTATGCCACCATATAGCTTTGTGTTCATTTAAGTTGGCTTTAATTGAGTCTTGCATGACTTGTGTCAAATTTTGATCCCATCTAGGTGCCTTGCTCTATGGAGTATAATTTGTAACTCAACTTAACTCCTTAATTTCCACATTCCTACAAAACAACATCAGTTATCCTTACACCCATTAAGGTTAATTATCAGTTAATTAACTTAATCTATGTGCAAATGAATTGATGGATGCCTTCTAAAGATGCAAAAATTGAGGAGTTGGAGTTGAGCTCAACAATCAGTTAACTGGAGAGTTATTTTGTTGACTTTTAGTCAAACTAGACTGACTTTTTAAGTTCTTTTTAGTCAAACTGGTTGAGAGATGGATTTTTGAGCTATTTTAGCTCAATTTGGAGTAGTTGTGGGCCCCTATTTGGGGATTTTCTTCTTTGTTCATAAATCACTTTGGAGGAGATGTTTTTGGAGTGTAGTTAGATTGTAGTGTTTCTCATGCACATTGGAGTTAGTTTTGTATATAGAGGAAAATACTTAGTATTTTTTCCTTACTTCTTGCTTCTTTGCCTTTGCATTTTGTAGAGAGGAGATTTTTCTTATAATTCAATATTTATTTTCACATTTTATATATAGAAGCAGTAGTTATTTGAGCTTATTTTATCAGTATTTGAAAAATATTACTTCCATTGTTAAATAGAATCAAGTGTTTACCTTCTTATTTTCAGGTGTTCTGTGTCTCATGAATAATTTTGATGAAGGTTTAATGTGTTTTAATAATAATTTTTTTAAATTTTTTGTCTTATTCATAGTTGCATGTATGCAAAAGTAGTTAATAATCATAGGTCATAGGTTGTGCTAGTGTTTTATCTCATCTTACAAGTTATGAAATACTATTTTCCTTCAAAAAATATAATTAAATAGAAGCCTGTTTATGAAATATTTATGTGATTAGATTTCCCAAACTAGGTTGTGTAAATATATTCTCTTAAGTAGTTGTTAATCAAGCTACAATATGTTAATTACATTTTGGTGTATCACCTCCTAGAATTAGCATTTTCCATTTATCGGTTATCTTTCTATCATTTTCCAATCAAATCCATTAATTTCTAGGAGATCAAAAGGGGAACGAACCTATAATTTGGAGGTTCATTCTCATAATATGTCACCCACAACCTAAGTTTGATCCGATGTTGCACATGATTGTTGAGTTTCACACTTAGCTTGCAAGGTTGCAATCCTTCATAACAACACTACACATATAGGTACCATAGGAAATGCTCATGAGAGTGATAAGGTAAAGGGTCATAATTTGAAATGTTATGCTCTTGTTGTAAAAAATGTTGAATAGTTTATAAGTTGGATTCTTGACTTAGAAGCATCATGTCATATATCAATACAACATTATTGGTTTTTATCCTTAAGGTATACTTCAATCATGAAGATATTTATGGAAAATGGTGTTTATTTGGATGTATTTAGTATAAGAGTTGTCAATATTTTCAATGGTAGTTTTCATGATGTTCTTTATGTTCCTGATATTTGATATAATATTATTTTATTATATCAAATAACATTTAACTAGTAGATCCATTGATTTCACTCATGATTTAGTTTTCATTCATGATTTTCATACTAGACAACTTGTTGCAATGGGCAAGTTTGACCATCATGCTAGAATATCCACACCTTTTTTCATTTTATTCCTTATGAGGACCACTCTCCTAGATCAAGTGTGGGTAGTTGTTTAGATGGTGGTTTTGGTGGCTTTCTAAACCTTGATGTTCATCAAACATTTCATTAGGCTCTATCATCTCTTTCTTCTTCATATTTTAGTGTTGACTTGGTTTCCAAGAGTTCAAATGAGTAGGATACATTTTTTCTTCTAGATTTTCCTTTATAAGATGGTTTCATGATAGGTATATTATATTTTATTGTACAAATTTGAAGGAAATGTTTGAGGGGATCACTCTCTTATTTGATCATAATTCTTTGTAGGTTTCTCTTGAGTTTCCACATCCTTTGTCTTCTTCCTTGATTGGGGTGACACCTAATTTTTTTGAGACATCTTTAGAGAAACTTCATACATCTTCAATGATATCATTCATGAGGCTTATTTCCTCTTGATTTTTCATGGAGATGATTTTTCTTCAACATCACTAATTGAATATCTTTCTTCCCAAGGGGGGACATGTTGTTTGTTAGAATTGGTTCTCTTTTGTCTTCAAAATTTCTTCAATAGTTGTGGATCCACTTTTTATGGGGGAAATATGTGGTCTTCTTTTGAGGATGCCTATCATTTTTCTTTAAAAGTTGAAGAATGATTGAACCAAGGATTTGGAAGAAAAAAAAGAGGAGGCCATGGTGGAAGGATTGGTAAATGACCATATGCAGGCTGAAGTGGATATCAAAGGAAGGGAGAAGGACCCAGTACCAGTCAAGATCAGAAGAGAGATGACTCATATCAACGTCACGATTAGAATGATGGAGACCAAAGAGGTAGATGAAGATTTGTATGAGAACCAAGAAGAGGAGGCTTCCATGGAACCTATTTTTAGTGCAAAGAAGGACATAGCCTACCTTTAAGTGTCCTCAACATCAAGGAAAGGAAAAACACAAGACCAAAAGGTAATGCTCGAGTTCTCCATGTGGATGAAGGTGCTCGATCTTCATAGTCTAAAGATGCTGAAATGGGTGAGTCCCTTGTTTGCAGAAGAGCCTTATTGAATGAGGAGAGAGAAACAAACAAAAGGAAGAACTTTTTTTGCAGTTAATGGAAGTGTGAAGGTAAAGTTTGTAATGTTATCATTGATGGAGGTAGCACTGATAATCTTGTATCAAAATAAATGGTCACCAAGTTACAATTGGAAAGGAGAAAGCATCGAAGCCCATGGGTATGTGCAGGATCATGATGGGCCAAAAAGTTGCAATATGATGGGTATGTGGCTGATGACTATTTTTTAACCCAAAATTGATGAAACGAAAAGGGTTTTTAAAGGAGATTCTCAGCTTTCCATCGATATAAATTATGCTTTACTTTGAATTTAATAAGTAATTATTATTCATTTTCTATTCAAATTATGACTAAAGTCCTAATTGATAGGCTTATTGAAAAACATCTATAGCTTTCAAATGGTATCACATTTTTTGAATCCAAAGCATGTGTCAGATTCTATGCTTCACATAATATAGGATTAAAAGAGAAAAATTGAATTTAATGAAGTTTTGACCAAGTTAAGGTGGTCAGACATATGAGTTTTTATTTTTTTTACAAATTTGTAATAAAAAATTCATAATGAATTGTTTACTTGGAAAAAAATTACAAAAAAATATGCATCACATCGGGGCATGAGTCGTCTACTTATGTCTAAAATCTTATAAAAAAATATTATCATTTGATTGTGGTTAGGGTGGTCAGACAGACACCTACTTATGTTTTCCTTCAAATTTAAGTACCACTGCATTGAAATTTCAAATTTTCACCAAATAGATTTTATTTTTTTAGAACAAACCTAGTAGTTTAGAAACTATATTCAATTTTCTATAGATTCTATTCTTACTTTTTTTTGAAATAATATAGATAACTTATTCAAAATTTTACGTCAAGTTTCCTAACTCTGATTTTTCTAAATTTTTTTCCACTTAAGGGCTTGTTTTTTCCTGATGATCTTGCACATACCCCCATACTAGATTGCATGGTTGCAGAAGGACCAAAGAGATTTTTTCAATGAACAATGTCTGATAAAGTTTAAGATTGGTAACTATAAGGATGGTGTTTTGTGTGATATCATGCTTATGGATGTTTGTCACAAGTTGTTAGGTAGACCATGGTAGTTTGATCAATGAGCGGTGCATGATGGACATCCTAACACTTATTCATTGACAAAGGATGGTGTTTGATATAAGCTAAAACCCCTAAAATATGTAGGATAAAAGGTATGCAATATTGCAAGAATTTTCTTAGTTGATGGAAGAAAATTTATAGAAGGTATGAGACATGAGAATATGTGTTTTACATTGATCCCTAGAGCTAATAAAGAAGACAATAGTGGGGTACCTATAGAAGTTTCAGATTTTTTGAATGAGTTTTAGGGTATTGTTTCTTATAACGTACCTAAAGTTTTTCCTCTAGTAAGGAGGATTAGTCACCAGATAGATTTGATTCCTAGAGTTAGTTTTCCCAACAAGGTAGCCCATCAAATAAATCTAGCAAAAAATGAAGAATTAAATAGACAAATGAAAGAGCTATTGTGAAAAGGGTTGATCAAGGAGAGTTTGAGTCCATCTATAGTATCTACAGTATTAGAACCTAAGAAGGATGGAGAATGGTGAATGTGTACTAATTCTAGAGCCATCACCAATATTACTATCAAGTATCAATTTCCCTTGCCAAGGATGGATGACATCATAGATTGTTTAAGTGGAGCTGAGTACTTCATGAAGATAGATTTGAAGAGTGGTTACCATAAAATTCAAATTAGAGAAGGATATGAATGGAAGACAACTTTCAAAACCAAAGAAGGTTTGTACGATTGGTTAGTCATGCCTTTTGGGATAATCAATGAGAGGGGATAGAAGAGAGTTTAAGTGGAGTATAGGAGCAACAAAGAGTTTTTATTTTCTAAAAAGGAAAGTTACAAAGCAACCTATCTTGGCACTTCCAATTTTCAACAAAGTATTTTAGGTAGATTGTGATGCCAATGGCAGTACCATTGGATTTTTTTTGAGTCAATAAGGTAAACTTGTTGCCTACTTTAGTGAAAATATGAATGATGCAAAGAAGGAATATTATGTTTATGATCAAGATTTTTGCACTATAGTTCAGGCTTTGAAGAAATGGAGACATTTTTTTTCCAAAATAATTTGTTTATTTACTGATCATTAGGCTTTATAGTATTTAAACAATTAAAGAAAATTGAATCAAAGGAATTTTAAATGGGTTAAATTTATTCAAATTTATACATTTTTTTTTAAGCATAGGAGTGGAAGATCAAATAGAGTTGCAGATGCTTTGAGTAGAAGGTAGAATTTGTTAATATAAATGAAAATTGAAGTTGTTGGGTTCAATGAACTCAAGAGTTTGTATCTCGAGGATCCTAATTTTGCAAAGGATTGGATATCTTGCATGGATTCTATCACTATGGATAGGACACGATGGTTGGATTGTACAATCCAAGGTGATATGTTTTTTTGATGGAATCAATTGTGCATCCCAAGGAGTTCCATGAGAGAAAACTTGATCAGGGAGAAACATAGTAGAGGATTAGATGGAAAATTTGGTTGGGATAAGATAATTGTCATTGTTGGTGAACATTATTATTGGCCACAGTTGTAGCAAGATGTAAAGAAGTTTGTACAAGGTTGCAGAGTATGTCAAATGAAAAAAAGAACAAGTCAGAATATTAGATTATATTAGCCATTACCAGTACCAGAGAATCCTTGGGAGGACATCAGCATGGATTTTTTTCTTAGATTTCCAAGGAGATAGCTATGTCATGATTCCATATTTTTGGTGGTAGACAGATTCTCAAAGATGGAGGACTTCATTCCATGTCATAAGACCAGTTGTGTTATTCATATTGTAGGATTATTTTTCAAAGAGATGGTAAGACTACATGGTATACCCAAGATCATAGTTTTAGATTGAGATACTAGGTTCATTAGGTTTTTCTAGAGGACTTTATGGAAAAATATGAAGACTAATTTGAAGTTTAGTTTAACACATAATCGATAGATAGATGGAAAAATAGAGGTGGTGAATCAGAGCTTGGGTAATTTTCTGAGATGCTTAGGAGGGGACAAACCCAAGGGATGGGATTTGACTTTACCACATGTGGAATTTACCTATAACAATTTTTTCAATAGGAGCACTAGTAAATCACCATTCTAGATTGTGTCTGGCAGTAGTCCTAGAACTACTACTAAATTGAGGAAGATGGATACGAGAGAAGCTTAGTGCCAAGGCTAAGGATTTTGTTGAACATCAAAATAATCTACATGAAGAGGTTAGGAAGCATATCCATAAGGTGAATTCAAAAGATAAGGCTAAGAAATATTAGAAAAGAAGGTATAAGGAATTAGAGGTAGGAGATGAAGTCATGGTTCATTTGCAAAAGGAGAGGTTTCTAGTTGGCACATACAACAAGTTGAAGATAAAGAAGTTTGGAAAATGCAAGATCCTGAAGAAGCATGATTCAAGAAATGCATACGAGGTGGAGAACTACCAAGTGAGATTCATTTTTCACATATGTTTAATATTTCTAATTTGACAGAATATCATGAATGGAGAAAGTTACAGTGGAGCTTTCTAACACCCGCTACAAAAAAGAAGACATTGAAGCAATCCTAGATAGTCATTTGCTTTCAAAAGCATAAGGAACAATCAGTCTACAGAGCATTTTGCAAAATGGAAAGGAAGACCTATTGAAGATTCATCATGGTTGTCTAAGTCATAGGTTAGCCATATTGGTTTTCCTCTAGCTCCTAAGAAGCAACAGGGTCACTTTTCAATTTACCCCAGATGTCTGATGTAGGAACATCAAGGGCAAAGAGTAATCTTGCATTAACAAAAATAAATCTGAGTGTTTTCTATTCCAATAAGTGTTGAATTAGGCTTTGCAAATAAGCCCTAAGGATTTAACAGTCATGGTGCTCAAATGGTTTTCATTGTTCAAATGATATTTCTAATTCCTCATTGACTATCCATCATAGGTTATCGGTTGCTTAAGTTTCCTCTTTAGCCATTGAGTTCATTGGGTAACTGGACCTCCTTTACCTAGACTCCTAGTTATTTATGCCTTGGTTGTTTCATTGAAATTCTAGTGGTGCCTTGGTGGTTGGTGGCAATATTTTTGCAAATTCTCAAAACTCCTATTTGTTTCACTTTAGTTGAAAAATTTAAACCTTTGGTGGCATTGTATGAAGTTTAAAAGCATTCACCAACTCTAAAAAGTTAATCGAAAATCACTTTTGCAGTGGAGTATGTGTCATTTTGTGATTGTGTCATTGCATCTCTTCACATTGTAGGAATAAAAGGAAGTGCACTTTACAAATAGAAATAAGTGATGAATGGTGCAGATTGAATGATAAACAATCCAATGGTGATCACTAAGTGTCATCACATCATAGAAATGAAAGATGAAGCCTTAATTAAAACTACAATGTGTGATGGACAGTGGAGATCATAAGTGAACCATAGATTTTTTGGTGCTACGGTGCTATGACTCTCTTGCTCAATTAACATTTTTCACCTGAAGGAGAGAGATAGACCTTGCAAAAAATCTAGGTGGTTCACTCAAACTAATGCAAGTACAATGAAAATATGCCTAAATGCAACAAACTGAAGAGATAGACTAATTATTTATGAAAAACCTAAGAAATATGGTGTTTGAAAACATAGTGTTGTATGCAGAAATGCATTAGAAACATGCTGCTGGAAGGTTATGGAATGTTTCACAAATTATTTTTGATAACCATTGGGACTCATTTGCCACTAATGGCTAATCAGTATAGGTTCTAGTAAATTCTGTTGAAATAATTTTCAAGATGTCGAGAACTAAAAACCTTAGCAAACACTTTCTCCAACTTGGTAGTGGGACTTATTTGCCAATGATGGCGAATCAGTCCACCTACAGAAATCTTCAAATTCTAAAGTCAACTCTGTGGGTCCAGATCTATACTTGTCTTCTTGTCAAGTTGGCAAAACTAAAACTAAAGAAAAATGGGTTGAATGATGTAAGCAATCTTGAATTAGGTCTTTGTTGATTTCAATAGCTTTGATGACTTGTTGATCAATTTTCAACACTTATCTCTTTGAAAAATCTACCTACAAGACCTGCAAAAACACATGCAAGGAGGGGGAAAATTTTTAAGGGTTAGAGTATAGGGGTTTGTGTTGGTCAAACCCCACTTTGATAATCAAACCCTTGATAAAGAAATGAAATAAGAAAGGAATTATGAACAAATAATATGCAAGTTTCATAAACTCACCAAACCCTTGTTGTTAATGTCTGAAGATATGTTAATGGTTTCTCCAAGATGATTGATAATTGCTTGATTGAATGATGCTATGATGCTAAAATAGATTCAAGAATGAATACTCGAATGAATAGGTGAATGGGGGGTTAAAATGGATAGAAAAATACTTATTTATACACATTTATGCCCCAATTTCTCGAAAATATAGCATCACAGGACAACCTAAGGTCTTAATGAATAAAAACTCAAAATAAATTTGAATCTATTTTGAATTTTGTGCAAAGAGGGACTCATTCGCTACCCATGGTGAATGGGTCCCACTCAAGGCAAGCAAGTGGGTGTCAGGAATTAAGTTTTATTTAATGATGTTTGTCGGGTTTATATCCAAAAAAACACTTAATTAAGGCCTATAAGTGCATAAAGGGGCCAAATAAAGCATAAGAAAGGTGTAATTAGTGATGAAAAGTCTAGAAAAGTGTGAAATTTTGTTACAATACTTTACAACACTTTAGAATTAAACTTGGTAAGGAATAAAAAGGGGATATTTAGATGAATTATGAGAAGAAGAGTCTAGAAATGTGTAGAAATGTGTTACAACACTTCACAACATCTTCAAAAGACATCATAAAGTCTTAATAATTTGAATATTCAAGACATAATGTGAATGTATAAGTCACATTACAACATTAAATCTAAGCAAAATAAGCCAAGAATCATAGGAAAAAGACCTAAATTACTATGAAAATGTTCAAAGATACATTTTTATATGGTACATTTAGCCCTCTCTTTAGTTAGAGGATGAACTTGCTTCAGACTCACAATAAAGTAGTCATGCACATTGAGAAGGATCCAAATGCACTTATTCTAGGAAGATTAGACAACAACGGTCAAGAGCGATGAACAAACCCCCAAGATGAAGATCCCATGGAAAACTAAACATAAGAATAGAGGAACACACATGAGAAAGAGAAAGATAAAAATAAAGTGGAAAAGTCGAATCAAGCTTTTATTGTTTGTCCAACTAGTTGTTGATCAAACCTAGGTTGTTTGTCTAAAAATGAAATTTGCATACTCACTTTGGGGCGACAGAACTCATGGTTTTCCACCAGGTGAGAAGACCCAAAAGGTGAGAAACATACACTCGGCCGGTATGTACTAATAAACACATAGGTGGCTATGGGGAAAGTTGTGCCTCAAAATGGGCTTCCCACTCAACCATATCAAAGTTATACCTCCTGATAACTTTAATAAAGTGCAATAAAGGAAAATTTCATTTCATGATTCATGATAAAAGCAAAGCCTTGCATGCTTAGAACTCATTAAAAATTATGATGGTTTCACATGCATGAAAGCTATGTTATGCAAGGTGGCCACATGAATGAAACATATAAAATGTTAAAATTTAATAGAAATATTCAAATGAGTCTTGTTTAGTCCATGTGAGGTCTATCGCTTAGGGAACATTTTGTCTAATGTGTCAAAGGGATGACCAATCAAAGAATAGAATATTCACAACTTAGGGGATGCAGTGCATCGCATCAAGACACTATGAGGAATGCAATATGCTAGGATAGATCACACTTATGAAGAACATCACACCCAATGTCATCCACAAAGTGAAAAATGCATCATATGAAGTAACAAGGCTACACTAAGAACCAAGAAAAAGAAAAATGCAAATGAATTATGCCAATGTATGACCCCACTTTAAAGGAATTGCTACACACCATTTTATGAGAAATTAATTTAATGTAGCAAAATGAGAAATGCAAAGGGAAACAAAACATGAGAACCAACTTGGAAAGCCCATATTCCAAGTCATATGTTTCTGAGTAAAGCTACATCATTGGAAGGAAAAAGGAACAAAAGAAAGAGGGTTTTCCCCCAAAAAGGAACACAAAAAACAATTAAGGGATCTATAGATTTGGGGTTAGTATGTTCATTGCTGCAATGTTTTTATGAAAGAGCTCAAAATTGTCACCATTCCCCAAATACATAGAACTGGAAGAATAACACAAAGAGAGTGAAAAAAAAAGAAAAAGGAAACCTTGAGTTAACATGGAAGAGACATTTCAGTCTCAACACTTTGCTTCATTCCCAAAAGGAATACACAAGTGAAAAGAAAATGAAAAGGTAAAAGAAAAAGAAAAGCTTTTGGGTCAACATGAAGGAGACATTTTGGTCTCAATGCCTTGTGTCATCCCTAAAAGGAAAACAAAAGAAATGAAAAATTAAAAGGAAAAGGTACCGTTTGGGTCAACATGGAAGAGACATAGGGAATCTCAATGCTTTGCGTCATCCCCAAAGGGAAAACAAAAGACAAAAGCGAAAGTGATGTATGACATATAGAAGAATGAAGGTACAGATAGATGAAATGCACAAAGAGAGAGAAAAATAAACACACATTACAGGAGAACACATTACACACATGCAATCACACCAAAGAAAAGAAAAAGAAAAAGAAAAGAAAAAAGAGAAAATGGGCTAGTAAGGAAAATGCAAGTAAACCATCGAACAAGTCATCCACCTCCCAATCATGTTTAGTGTATTTTGAGGGTGGCGAACTTTCCAAAGGGATAATTGAAAGTGCCAAACTAGGGGAAGTACTAGGCTCATCACTCTAGATAGGGGATATCTTAGTGAAGCTCATAGATGAGGAAAACAATGTATTTAATTAATCATGTATTCATCATCAACATCTAAGTTGATCACAATAGGAGGATGAATGGTAATTTCTAATGAAGGGTGTATTAGGAGTTGTGGTTGTTGTGGTTGTTGTATTGGATAATTTTGTTGTGATGGTTGTGTTGTACTATTTTCTGGTGGTTCGGGAGGAGGAGGGTGGTCAGGTATTGCTTCTATCAAATGTGGATTTTTATTTTCTTTGTTTTCTTCCACATGTAATTGATGAGCAAGGAGACAATGACGATACCTACGTGCTCTAGCACCTTGGTTTCTTTTAATTCTATTTTGAAGTTATTTAGGAGTAAGAGTAGGTTGATCCATGATAGGATCCTTTCTTCCTGGGGGGGAGGAACAGAAGGAACTAAAGGAGGTGGGTCAATCACTTTCTCTTTCGCTTTATAAACTTGTTTAATGCAAGGAGGCATGATGTGGTTGGTTTCATTATCTCTTGGGTGTTTAGAAAATGAAGGTGAAGTGTTTATTTTTGGTTTTTTGGAAGGTTGTAAAGTTTGTTCAGGTTCAGATTTAGGTTGAAGCATTGTATCATCTACGATAGGAGTGTCAAAAGTTGACAGGGACATGTGGTGAAGAGACAATTTAGCTATTCATTTGTCTTTGAGCTTTTGATAGGTAATGAAAAAGAAGTCTCTACAAGGGGTGATGGGTTCCATAGATTTAGGCTAGAAGGATTCCAAGTAAAAATTACCTTTAGAATACAATAGATTAAATCCACTATGGTTACAGTAAATATCTCATTGTCAAGTGGAAACTTCAAACATTTGTGAATGACTGAAGGGACAACTTTCATCGAGTGAACCCAAGGATGACCTAGCCACAAAAAAACTAATTTGACTATGGAATGATATAGAATGTTACATCCAATTTTTTAGGTCCTATATGTAATGGGCGTACAATCGATCCAATCATAGGGCACACAAAAACTAGTATGTATTTTAATCCATGATGTTGGTTTGTCATAATCATGTTGATAAAGATCATGTAATACCAAAAATTCCTCTGTGATCACGTTCTCACCACAAGAAGGATCTAGATAGTAATATCTCATTGGTGGGCTTATCATAGATGCAACCAGCTATGTAAAGAGGACCATCAGAAAGTTTTTAAAGTATATTGTGAGAAGAAAAAGTAATATCAAGACATTTCTTAGTTGGTTCCTTATGAGGGATAACATCTATCGTACCCACCAATTCATCAACAGGATTAACTTGGGTAACATTTGGAGTAATATCATGTTGTTCATCATTTGTATTGGCATTCATCACACCATTTTTTGAAGGTTCACTAGCCTTGACAAATGAAATATTGTGTTTAGACATTGGGTTGGTAAAAAATTGTAAATTATGATTGGGAGGAGCAACAAACTTATTGCCTTGATCACTGACACTTGAAATGGATAGACAACCAGAATCAATGATGTCCTACACAAGGTGTTTGAGATGCTTACATTGTTCTATGTCATGTCCATTTTGGCAATGAAAACGACAATAAGCATTTGGTTTAAAGGTCAGGAGTAAAGGCTTAGTAGGATCAAGTGGTTCAAATGTAGGAAAAGTGATCATTTGATTCATTGTGTTATGGAGAGTATCAAGTAAAGGGGTAAACTATGTCTTTAGGTCCCCATAGGTAAAGGGCATGACTATTTTATTGACTGCTACTTGAGTATTAATGGGTTGAGTTAGTTTTGAAGGAGGTGGATTGAACTATAAGAAGCCTCTTTTGGTCTTTGAAAGTGTTGTGAGTTGTTTTGGTTGCTTTGTTTAGACTTCTCAGCTTGACTAGAAGTGGATTTTGCATCACAACTATTAACCGAATTGTGATAGTCACAAAGAGCTATGCATAAATGTATGAAAGAAGGAAATTTCACCATGGTAAATTTATCTTGAATGTGAGTTTTCATGTTTTCAATAAACATCTTTTGGAGATTTGAATCAGGAACCTTGACATCTATTTGAGCATACTGCACTGTAGAAAAATGGACCCTTGTCATTTTCATGGTTTTTTAGGCCTTGCTTCATAATGTTAGGTCTATTTTTCTCTAATTTTATTATGTAACATGGCATGAACATGCATATTTAGGTACTATAACTCAAATAATGACATCTTGTGAAGGTTTTGTAAAGTGTTGTAAAACATTTCTACACTCTTCTAGACTCTATTCATTAAAATTCACCTAAAAATGACCTTTTCATCACTAAAAAGGTCCTATTTTGAAGTGTTGTAAATTATTTTAACAATATTTTATGCTTTTCTAGGCATAACTTCACTATTTATCCCTTTCTTAGGCTTTATTTGACCCCTTTATTCCCTTATATGCTTTAACCAAGTGCAATTTTGAATGTAAACCCAACAAACAACATTAAATACAAGATAATTCTTGACACCCATCTTCAGGTCCTAGGTGGGACCCATTCACCATGGGTGGTGAATGAGTCCCCTTTGGCTCCAAATTCAACTTTTTTTAAAATTCCTTTTGGTTTTTTATTCAAAATCACTTGATGTCAACCTGTGATGATATATGAACGGGTTACTAAGGAAAAAGATTGTATAAATAAGCAATTTTCACCTCATTTTACATCCTCCAACATTCACACAACACATTCAAGAAATATCAAGCATTCAAGCATCTTAAAACATTAAATCAAGAACTATTCAACAATTTTGGAGCATCCATTGACACTACTTCAGAGTTTCATCATCAAGGGTTTGGTAAGTTGATAACATTTTCATGTTGTTAGTTTATCATTCTCTTTCATTTCATTATATTATTAAGCATTTGATTACCAAAGTGGGGTTTAACCAAGGAAAACCCCTATTTTCTAACCCTCAACCATTTTCCCCTCTTTCATGTGTGTTTATAGACCTTTGTATGAAAATTTAACAGGAATTTAGGTGATTGAAGAGTGGTAAAAAATTCAGCTAGGTGCTTCAAGTTAAATCAACTCTATTTCAAGTTTGGAGAAGGTTTTCTATCTGTTTCCTGTAGAATTGACTTCGGCAACCTAACAAGCAGACATTTCCAGATATGGTGTTGCAAAGTTGTTTCTTGATTTCGCAGAATTTTGGGAGAGGACTGATTCACCACTACTGGTGAATGAGTCCCACCTTAAGACTAAAAATCTAGGTTTTTTCATATTCTAGATCTTGATAGTCAGAAACCTACTTTCAACGGTTTTTCAATAGTAGCAGGACTAATTCACTACCCTAGGTGAATTATTCCCACTCTTAATTTTTAGTAATTTCAGACAGCATTTAGGACATTCCAGATTCCTCAAATCTTGCCCAGGTGCACTCTAATTCAACTTTTCTCTCTTTTTTGCATTTTATTCATTCTTAGTCATTGTTTGCATATCATAGTGTGTTTTCCAGCATAGCTTAGATAACATCATACATAACATAATTTGAATGAACCGCTTAGCATTTTTGGCCCTACTTCTCTCCTTTTAGGTGAAAAACCCTAGAAGAACTAGAGAAATGCATTGGTGCCCAAAATCTACAGTTCATTTTGGTGAGCCTGCATTTTGAACACTTTGTATTTTTTATTTCATTTTCATCTTGCATCCTATTTTACATTTGCATCAACATTCAAGTAGCATATTTTTTTGTTTTTGCATTGTAGGAATTTTAATATTGCATTAGTGAAAGCTTTGTTTAGATTTCATTTTTGCATTGCATATCATTGAAAAAATTGAAAAACTACATTTTGCATCCTTAATTGCATCCTGTGTAGCATTAGAATCATTTTAAATTTTTTGAAAAACACAAAAAATTATCATACTAGGACTCATTCACCACCCTAGGAAAAAAAGTTTCACTGCACTTTTTAAACAAAATTTCTAGTATCTTTTTGGCATTACAGTTTATTGTTCTTGCATTCTATTTTCATTTCTAGACTCTATGTTTTTAATCATTTATTTGATCTTATTTTATTCTCCTCATAGCATTTTCTTTCAATAAGTTTTGGAATTCATCAAAATCCTTGGTAGACATGTCTAATTTTTCCTTTGGTTGTGACCCTAATGACCTTGAACTTCCCCATACTCCTTCAACTCCTCATGATTGTCCTCCTCGTGAAGTAGGCATCACTGGAGAAGATGATGCTAGCATGAACATGTTCTACAATGAATTCCTTGATCACCTCAAAGCCAATGCAGCCTCCGATCCATCCATGAAGTCATAAGATCTCCCTACTGTTGCACCTCCTAATCACTTTCCATACTTACATCCCGAAATTAATGAAGGAACTAAGGTTCCTCCCTCAAGTGGACCTAGTTCCTCTAAACAAAACTCACAACCATCTTATGATCACAAAGTCCCAAACACTCCCATAAACCTTGAAGAAACATATGGCAAAGGATTTACCATTCTAAGCAAACAAGGTTGTGACACAAAACATGAACATGACATCCATCAACTTCTTGAACAAACACCAATAGAGGAAAACACAATAGGACTAGGATATCAAGATCCTGCTCGTCCTGATAGACCTCAAATTATATATTGGAAACTTCAGGATGATGATACAATGATCTTTGATGCTCCTCAAGCATTTGAACATTCTCCTTCCATGTGAACAAACAACATCTCCTTCCAATGACAAGGATTTTAGGATCCCTATGGGTCCTCTTCCTCCTATTCATGCACACAGAGAATCTAGCAAATGAAATTGACCTGACAAACTAAAGAAACTCAATTTCCTATGCATCCTTGACTTGAATGTGAAATGACACTTCAACTGCTCTTCAAGAAAAGGACTTATACTTTGACCACCTATGAATAGATTGGTTATTCATCCTAATTATTCTAACATACCATTTTGCAAATATCATCATGTTCTTGGTCATTGAATAGAAGAATGTCAAACATTGAAGGACATACTAAGTATCATTTCATTGATACTGATTGTTTCCCCATCATACCTTAAAACAACCAAATCCCATCATCATGCCATAGTTGTTGTGGATGTTGCTTTGGTGATTCATGATGCTTGTGGATTTTTCTAGATTATGCTTTATCTGTGTTGCACATCCATGTTGATCATTGTGCTCGTGATCCAATATTTTCTCTTGAGTGTTCATGTTTTTCATGTTCTTGGCTGACAAGGTGTTGAAGCATATTGTGAATCTTTGAGGAGAAATTAATTGAAGTTTTTGTGTGTTGGAGATGTTGATTTGGGTCTTCACTATGTTTTGGCCTACCTTGGTTGATTCACATTGAAAATTATTTATTGTTTTGGGCAGACAATTTGTATTCATTTTATTATTTCTTTGTGGTTGACTTGTAGCAATGTAATTTCATATTGTGGATATATAAGAGTATTTTTTATTCGAATTGAACTATGATCAAAGGTATGCTTGTGTATGAGATGTGTGAATAATTTCCTAATCATTTGAAGATAGTGCAGAGTGTGAAGAAGAGTAAAGAAGAGTGAAGAAGTGTTCATGTGCTTAACTAGAACTATAATCAGGCATTAGCAGATGTTATTTTCTCAGTTGAAAATCTGAATGGTTATAATTTGAATCCCTTTGTAAGATAGTGTGTCTTCCTTTGTAATTGAGCAATGAGCTCTAGGTAGTGTGCCTAAATGCATCTACATTCCCCATTTATTCTTCTTATACTTTTAATAGGGTATAATCTTGTGGATTGACCTCCACCTTGGTTTTTCCCCTAACAAGGTTTCCACATAAAAAATCTTGGCATTATGTGTGTTTCTGATGTATTGTTGATTCATGATTTCATTATTATTGATCAGATCTAAGAATAAGGATTAATAAGTTTAATAAGTTTGAAATTTGGTCACAACTAATTCACCCCCCTGTCAATTGTCTGCCCTTGTGTTGCTAACAATTGGTATAAGACCTTAATTCCTTGGAAGAAGTTTAATAGCTTGAGCTGATCTGGGATGGATACATACAAGAAGGATAGTCTGAGATTTGATGGAACCAATTATTATTTGTGGAAGACTCAAATTGAGTGCCATCTGAGATGCATTGGTGAGCCGTACTGGAGCATTACAAGTAATATGTATGTTATACCACCGAATGGTCCTACTACTTCTACTAAGATCAAGGATGCTGAGTATAATATCAGGGCTAAGGAAGCATTTTTGAGTGCTTTGACTAATACTAAGATGACTAATGTTATGGATCTGAAGACTACTTATGAGATCTGGAAAATTTTGGAAACTTTGTATGAAGGTTATGCTAATGTGAAGATTGGGTATGTGCATGATCATCATGGAAAAAACATGCCCTTAAGTGGCAAAAAAATCAGAAAAATCAAAGTTAGGCAACTTGACATAAAAATTTGAATAAGTTATCTATATTATTTCAAAAATATGTAAGAAAAAAATCTGTATCAAATTGAATTTAGTTTATAAACTACTAGGTTTATTTTAAAAAAAAAAAACTATTTGGTGAAAATTTGAAATTTCAATGCAGTAGTACTTAAATTTTAGGGAAAAAATAAGTAGGTGTCATCTGACCACCCTAACCACAATAAAATGATAATATTTTTTATAATATTTTAGATATAAGTAGAGGACTCATGTCATGATGTGATGCATATTTTTTGTAATTTTTCCAAGTAAAAAATTAATTATGAATTTTTTATTACAACTTTTAAAAATATAAAAACTCATGTCGACCACCTTAACTTGGTCAAAACTTCATGAAATTCAATTTTTTTAATCCTATAGTATGTGAAGCATAGAATGTGACACATGTTTTGGATTCAAAAATTGTGATACCATTTGAAAGCTATAGATGTTTTTCAATGGTCTATCAATCAAGACTCTAGTAAGTAATTTGAATAGAAATGAATAATAATTACTTATTAAATTCAAAGTAAAGCATAATTTATATTGGTGGAAATATGAGAATCTCCTTTAAAACCCTTTTGTTTCATCAATTTTTGGTAAAAAAAAATTCATCAACCACATACCCATCATATTGCCACTTTTTGGCCCATCATGATCCTGCCCATACCCGATTGCTAAGTTACAGAGTCTGAAAGGGAAACATGAAATGTTGAGAATGGGTGATGATGAAAATGTTACTACTTTCATGCAAAGAGTAAATGAACTTGTGTGTGGTATCAGATGTGTTGGTGGAAAGTTTGAAGAATCAGAGATTGTTGTTAAAGTACTTAGATCCTTGCTTTTAGCTTATAAGTTCAAGGATATAGCTATTGAAGAACTCCAGACTGTAACAAATGTAACCAGAGATATGTTGGTTGGTAAGTTGATTGCTTTTGAGTTGAGTGAATTTGGTGATGACCTTCCTAAGGTTAAATCTTCATTTAAGGATACTACTTTTGGAAGAGATAGACAGAGTTATGATCCAGGTGAGATTTCATCTAGAAAGACATTCTAGTATGAGGATTAAATTAGATAGATTGAAGAAGAAGAAAGAGAGCTAGAAGAGCTGGAAGCACTTATTCTCAAGAGAGTACCTTGAGGAAAAGGTAAGTATGAAGGAAAATTGCCTCTTAAATTTTTTTCTTGCAATAATATAGGTCATTTTGCATCAAGGTGTCTGAAAAGAGCTTCTAAACCAACAAGCATAAATTTCAAATGAAGTGTTACTATGTTGCTAATGAAAGTGTGCAGATGATGAATTTGATAAAGGTGAATATGAATGGGTGTTTACTGCTATCAAGGAAAATAATCATGTGTCTACTGAATTTGCTAGTTGTACAAATGTGGAGAAAGACCTAGCTGCTCGAGTTGAAGAAAAGGATGAATGGGTAATTGATACTGGATTTTTACATCTTATGAATGGAGACAAAATTAAGTTTGTAAACTTGGAAAATTATGATGGTGGTGTTGTGAGATTTGGTGATAACACAGCTAGTGTGATCTATGGAAGAGGATTCATTTCTCTTAATGGTAAGAATAATACTGATGATGTTCTATATGTGGAAGGTCTGAAGCATAATATTTTAAGTGTTGGGAAAATGGTTGATAAGGGTTACAATCTTCAACTCAAGGATGGAAAGTGCGGAATATTGGGATGTTCTAGAAATGTGATTGCATCAGGTACAAAAATAAGAGGTAATATCTTTCATCTGAATGCTACTAGTAGAAGTTGTTTGATTTCTCAAGTTGATGAAAGTTGGTTATGGCATAGGATAATGCGTCATGTTAACTTTGATAACATTGTTAAGATAAGTTCTACTAAGGCTGTGAGAGATTTACCTAAGTTGGTAAAACCTACTAATGCCATTTGCATGGAATGTCAGTTGGGAAAACAAACTAGAATTTCATTTTAGAGCAAATAACATTGTTCAAATGAATTGTTGGAGCTTGTGCATACTAATTTGTGTGGTCCCTTTAGAATCATAAGTTTACAAGGTTAGAGGTATTTCATGTTGCTATTGATGATTATTCATGAATGATGTGGGCTACTTTCTTAAGGGAGAAATCTAAAGCTCTAGAAAATTTCAAGGTCTTTAAGGCTATGGTTGAGACAGAGATTGGTCTAAAGATTAAATGTCTGAGATCAGATAGAGGTGGTGAATTCACTTCCCATGATTTTAATTTTTTTTGTGAATAACATGGAATAAAAAGACAATTATCTACATCATGGACCCCTCAACAAAATGGAGTTGTGGAAAGGAAGAATAGGATAGCTCAATATTCTACTAGAACTATGATGCTGGAAGGAAATGTTCCTCATATCTACTGGAGAGAAGCTCTGAGACTGTTTCTCACTTATGTTGCTTACAAAGACTACAAGGTTTATCAAATGGATGCCAAGTTTTCTTTTCTAAATTGCAAACTGGAAGAAGAGGTATATGTTGAGCAACTTGATGGATTTCAATTGACTGATTAGGGAGATTTGGTTTGTTAGTTGAAGAAACCACTATATGGACTTAACAATCCCCTAGAGCTTGGTATGCCATATTGGATAAATATTTGTTGAAGCTTGGATTTAACAAGGGTACTGCTAATAGTAATTTGTATTTCAAAAATGATGATAAAGATTTGATTGTGGAAGTTTTTGTTAATGATATCATTTTTGGAGGAGATGATAGTTTGTGCATGAAGTTTGCTAATGAGATGTAGAGTGAGTTTGAGATGTCAATGATTGGAGAGATGAAATTATTTTTGGGAATAAAAATTACTCAGTTAGATAAAGGGATCTTTATATCTCAGTCCAAGTATGTGGGTATGTGCAGGATCATGATGGGTATGTGGCTGATGACTTTTTTTACTCAAAATAGATGAAATGAAAAGGGTTTTTAAAGGAGATTCTCATCTTTTGAAAAATATAAATTACACTTTACTTTGAATTTAATAAGTAATTATTATTTATTTTCTATTCAAATTATGACTAAAGTGTTGATTGATAGGCTGATTGAAAAACATATGTAGATTTCAAATGGTATCACATTTTTTGAATCCAAAACATGTGTCACATTCTATGCTTCATATACTATAGGATTAAAAAAAGAAAAAGTGAATTTCATGAAGTTCTGACCAAGTTAAGGTGGTCAGACATACGAGTTTTTATATTTTTTAAAAGTTGTAATAAAAAGATCATAATTAATTATTTACTTGGAAAAAAATTACAAAAAAATATGCATCACATTGGGACATGAGTCCTCTACTTATATATAAAATTTAATAAAAAATATTATCATTTTTTTGTGGTTAGGGTGCTCAAACAGACACCTATTTCTTATTTTTCCTTGACCTTTAAGTACTACTGCATTGAAATTTCAAATTTTTACCAAATAGATTTTTTTTTTCTATTTAAACAAACCTAGTAGTTTAGAAACTACATTAAATTTGCTACAAATTATATTATTACATATTTTTGAAATAATATAGATAACTTATTCAAATTTTTACGTCAAATTGCCTAACTTTGATTTTTCCAATTTTTTTGCCACTTAAGGGCCTATTTTTTCCATGATGATCCTGCACATACCCATGTGAAAGAATTGATAAAGAATTTGGTATCGAAGATTCAAAGAAATTCGATACACCTATGTTGACCGGATGCAAGTTGACAACATAAGATGATTCTCCAAAGGAAAATCAAGCTAGATATAGATCAATGATTGGTGGATTGCTTTCTTTGACTCAAACTAGAACTGATATCATGAGTGATGTATGTATTGTTGCTATATTTCAAGTCGATCCTTAGGAATCTCATGTGACTACTATGAAGAGAATTTTTAGATACTTGAAAGGGACAGTTCATTTTGCTCTATGGTATGCTAAAGATGATGATCTTACCTTGAGTGTCTTTATTGATGTTGATTGATCAAGAGATGTGGATGATAGAAAAAGTACTAGTGGTGGTGCATTTTTCTTGGATACGAAGCTAATCTCATGGTTGAGTAAAAAGAAAAATTCCATTTCTTTATCTAGTACAAAGGCTAAATACATTGTTGTTGCTAACAATTGTACTCAAGTATTATGGACGAAGCAAATGTTGAAGGATATCAAAGTTGTATATGATGAGCCTATTGCTATATTATGTGATAATTCAAGTGCCATTAACATTTCTAAGAATCCAGTGTTGCATTAAAAAACCAAGCACATTTCTATCAAGTTTCATTTTTTGAGAGAAAAGGTAAGTGAAAAGGAGTCAGATTAGAGTATGTGCCTACTAAGGAGCAGATTGCAAATATCTTTACAAATCCATTTCCTAAGGATACTTTTGAGTATCTCAGAGGGAAGTTAGGGGTGATTAACCCTCCTAATCAGAACTAAGGATGCATTGCATTGCATCAGTATGTGAATTTCATAATCATATCTTGTTTTAGATTCATGTTGTGGTGGTTGTTACTCATGGGGAGTAGTCAGATCATTCATAAATTCAGATATATAGTTCAAATCTTAGAGATCTTTGAAATTGATTTCAAAGGGGGAGAAGAGTAATGTGAAAAACTGGTGATTATCTAGGGAAAAGAGCCTTGTGGGGAGAAGATCATGTGAAAGAGTTGAGGATAAAATGAGTTAGAACCTAAGTAGGATTTAGTTACGTTGATGGCATTTTTCACATCATGTGTTTCCATCAATTCCAAAGGGGGGAATTGTTAGATGTTGTGGTTGTGTTGCTGATATGTGGTTTTCATTTATGTCAACACTATTAGCATTAGTGCATTTGAAGCTGTATATGTCAAGGATATTGAGAAAATTGTAATGGAATGAGTTGTAGGTTGTCAGTGGTAAATTGATGTTCTGTCTATCGATGAGTTTCGTACATTGTTGATCAGATGTTGTGGAATAAAGGGTTTCTTGTTGAGTATATCTAGTTTATCCACATTTAGTTTTATAGATCTGTGTGAAGATTTAATCGAGTTATGAAGATTTGTATTTTGACAGTTTTTTTGTTACTTCAGTTTGTGTTCCTGAATAAATACTATGTGATTCCAGTTAGTTCAGTTTCCTTGGATGCTTCTCTGGTGATTCATGATGCTTGTGGATGTTTCTATATCATGCTCTATTTGTGTTGCATGTCCACGTTGATCGTTGTGCTTGCGATCCGATATTTTCTCTTGAGTATTCATGTTTTTCATGTTCTTGGCCAACAAGATGTTGAAGCATTTTGTGGATCTTTGAGGAGAAATTAATTGAAGTCTCTTTGCATTGGAGATGTTGATTTGTGTCTTCACTATGTTGTAGCTGACCTTGGTTGATTCGCATTGAAAATTATCTATTGTTTTGGGCTGACAGTTTGTATTCATTTTATGATTTCTTTGTGGCCCACTTATAGCAATGTAATTTCATATTGCAAATATATAAGAGTGATTTTTTATTCAAATTGAAGTGTGCTCGAATTTTTTCTTGTTTATGAGATGTGTGAATAATGTCCTAATCATTTGAAGGAAGAGAAAAGTGTGAAGAAGAGTGAAGAAGTGTGCATGTGCTTAACTGGAATTGTAATTAGGCATTAGTAGATGCTATTTTATTAGTTCAAAATCTAGATGGTTGTAATCCAAATATCTTTGTAAGACAATGTGTCTTCCTTTGTAATTGAGCAGTGAACTCTAGGTAGTGTACCTAAATGCATGTGCATTCCCCATTTATTCTTCTTATAATTTTAACAGGGTATAATCTTGTGGATTGACCTCCACTGTGGTTTTTCCCATAATAGGGTTCCCACATAAAAAATCTTGGTGTTATGTGTTTTTCTAATGTGTTTTTGATTCATGCTTTCATTGATATTGATCATATTTGAGAATATAGATTAATAAGTTTAATAAGTTTGAAATTCAGGGACAACTGATTCACTGAGCCCCTCTTAGTTGTCTTCCCTTGTCTTGCAAACAAAGCGTAGAGACACCCTATGTCTCTTCCATGTTGACCCAAAAGTTCCTTGTCCTTTTCACTTTTTTTTTGTGTTTTCCTTTTGGGGATTATGCAAGGCATTGAGACCGAAATGTCTCCTTCATGTTGACCCAAAAGTTTTTTCATTTTCTTTCACCTTTTTTCTCTTCTCTTGTGTTTTTCTTTTGGGTACAATGTAAAGCATTGACACTACAATGTCTTGTCCATGTTGACTAAAAAAAACTTTATTTTTCTTTCATTTTCGCTCTCTTTGTGTCATTCTTCCAATTCTATGTGCTTTGGAGAATTATGACAGTTCCAAGCTCTTTCATAAAAACATTGCAGCAATGAACATACTGACCCCAAATCCATAGATACCTTATGTGTTTTGTGTGTTATTTTCTGGGGGACAACTCCCTTTATTTTACTTTCATTTTCATTAACATGATGTAGCCTCACTTTGAAACATATGACTCGGCATAGGGATTTCCAAGTTGGCTCTCATGTCTTGTTTTCCTTTTGCATTTTCTTCCCTTTGCTACTTTAATGTAATTTATCATAGAAAAATGTGTAGCAATTTCTTTAAAGTGGGGGGCATACATTACCATAATTCATTTTTCATTCTTGATTCCTAACGTAGCCGTGTAATTCATATGATGCATTTTGCACTTTGTGGATGAAATTGGGTGCAGTTTCCTTCAAAAGTGTGATCTATCTAAGCATATTAAATTCCTCTTGGTGGCTTGATGCAATGCACTGTATCCCCTAGGTTTTGAATATTCTATTCTTTGATTGGTCCTCTCTTGGATACATTAGACATAATTTTCCCTAAGTGACTAAACTTGCATGAACTAAACAAGACTCCTTTAAACATCTTTCACATTTTATATTTTGTATTTTTGCCACCTTGTTGGAATCAGGGAACACTGAGAGGGGGGGTGGGGGGTGAATCAGTGTTCAAAAATTTTAACTTTCAATTTAGATCTTAAATCATTTTATCACATGAATAGAAACAAATATGCAAGAACATAAACAAGATGATCAAGACACCATAACACCAATATTTTTACGTTGAAACCCTGCTAGTGGAAAAACCATGGTGGAGATTAATCCACAATTTATACCTTGTTAAAAGTATGAACAAAAGGGAATTCACTTGCATTTAGGTGCACTTCCTAGAGCTCACTACTCAAAATAAGAAAGCTTCACTGCCTTAAAAAAAAATTGTGATTACAAAAAAATGAACTGAGAAGATAGCATCTACAAATGCCTGGCTTCAGTTCTGGTGAAGCTCATAAAATAGATTCTGGACCTACTATCCAATTTTCACTTCTACTCTACTTTGCTCTGCTACAACAAATCTTCTACAACACAAGCAAAATTTTCCTCAACAGATCTTTTGATGTACACTCATACAAATGATCTAAAAAAAAATGCACACACCTTCTTACAAAATCATGCACAATTATGAAAATGAATTACCAATCTCATATATATATCCGCTAGCAAAGGTTTTAATCACTTAAGTTGGCTTCTTCAAAACATGAAATATTCTCCAATAGTTAGCTCAAATCACCAATTAAAATTAATGCATACCCACACAAGTCGACTAGACTATAGTTGGCACCCAAATCAAAATTTCCAACACAAGAAATACTAAAAAAACTATTCCTTATACATCCATGACACGCTATATACACCAAGTCAACCATAATGATAAAATAAACAATAAATCATTCTATTGAATCTCTTAACTCATACACTAGTTGCTGTAACACCACAAAACTTACCAATAAGGTAACATACAAGCTTAGCAAGCTTCCTAGGGGTCCACAATACAAAATAATGATCTGGTGGAGCATACAGACTAACTTTTCAACCTAATACCCTATTCTTTATGCTTGATGCCGGTAACACACTACCTACTACAATTTCTTCCTGTGCAAGTAGATCCTGATTTGCGAACCAAGATAATGACTTCAGTTGCCATCAATGACAACACTAGAAGCCATAAACAATCTCCAAAATCCATATTCCAACAATATCCCCCTTTTGCATTGATGAAAACACTTAGTGAAAAATAAATGTGTCGGAACCAAAACTCATAGAACATTGCTCCCCCTTTGGATGTCAAAGCATTTTTCACTGCATTCTCTCCCCCTTTGACATCAATAAAAAAAAATTCTGCTCTCCTTCTAGCTACACTCTCTCCCCCTTTGTTGATGCAAAATTTGAAGAATTACAACTGCCACTCAAATCATAAAATTATTTTATACTTATCTTTCATCTCTGAAAGAAATTTCTTCCAAGCATCTACTCCAATCCTAATCATTATTATCAAACTATTTTTTTTCTAATGTCTTATTGGTGACCTAGACAAGGGATCTAGGAATGGTAATGGCTTCTCCCAACTTTTCATATTTCTTCAAAACTTCAATCATTTTCTCCATTCTACATTCGGTTGGATCCTTCAATTTCTAGAAAGTATCCATAAGAGTGTTTTTGGCATAGTGAACTTTTGCATGCTCAAACTGTAACTCATGAATTTTCTTCTTAACTGCTCCATCATGGTCTTGAACCATACTGTAATCCTGACCAATTCTAATCAATTCATTCTCAACTTGCTCCAAATTTTCCTTGTATTTTCCAACCACATGAGGCCACCTAAGACAATAATTGTAGATCTTATTTGTTGATTCAATGTATTGTCTTAACACATTCATTTTATTTTTTAGTTTGGCGTGAGATAGCCTAAACTACTCCTTCAGATATAAGATTATCTCTTCTTCTTTCTTGTCTCGAGGCACAGAGGCCATAACATCCCTGATACATTCAATTAATTCTTTTGGAATTATATTTTTCAAATTCTCAAATCCCATGTTATTATCCACAAAGTATCTGCCTAGAGTGTCCTCAATGAATTCATGTTCATATGATGGTCTATTTATCCATATGTTACTTATCTTTTGCATTCCATCTTCTTCCTGAACAATCTACAGAATTTTTTCTTTGAATAAAGAACCTTCTTCATTGATTTCTTCTACTATTATGACATCCAGTTCAATTGGTTTTGGTTCATCTCTTGGTGTGTATTCATCAGAATCTTCATCAATTATATCCACAACCATCTACTCTTTACCTTTTCCCTCAAATTTTGTTGACTTTGGTGTTAGAGGAGTGTCATCAGCTAACTCTCTTTCCCTTTTCTACTTTTTCTCCTCCTTATCGAAGGAAGATCCAATTTCAATTGCTTTTACTAGGAGTGGAACACCCCCTACTTCAAACTTTCCTAGCAAATCCTAAAGAAGTTTTCATAAACTTGTTCACCATTTTCAAGAGTGTTGAGATGCCCAAAGATTTTCCTAAAAACTGGTATATTTTCCTTCCATACCACATTATCATTATGAGGTAAGCAATTTAGAAAATACATCATAATGCATATAATTAGGGTACCAAACCTAAAAGAGTAATCTATATCCTTCATCAATTGCACATTTTCGATCAATTGATCCTTCAGCAATCCACACAGATCAAAGTCTTTGTCTTCCATTATCATTTTGTTTGCAATGTAGACTGTGCCCGAAGAGGTTGCTCCTTCCCTATTTTTGAAGAAAATATTGTATGAAATTCCATATGCAATGTACCTTATCAATGGATCTTTGATCATTGTAATTACCAGAGCCCTCTGATCTCCTTTTGCAATAGTTAGGGCTTCAACTTAAATGTTCTAAATTGAATTCTTTTACGAGACATCTCCAATATTGCATAATCCTGTTAGATTTCTGATTACATCCTTTGAAATTTGATAGGGTTTATCTAGAGTAAGGATATCATCATCCAATATGTTCAAGATAAAAAAAACCACTTTCACATTGACGAAATAAGGAAACTCATTCTAGATGTCCAAATTCTTATGTTTTGCACCTTCAAGCCACTTCAATTCACTGGTTGGAAACAAGTTTCGTACATACCTGACCTTCCAACTACTATATTCATCCAAATTTATTGTTCCTTTAATTTTCTTCATTTTATGTACTAAGCAGGCGTTTTTTTTCAAGCACAAAATGAGGAATTTAACAAGCGATCAGAAATACTTGGTGAGTTTGCTACCAAATTTTCACGACTCCTTCAAAATTTTGCTACAAAAGCTCTCCTTTTCTTCTTCTTCAGTGTAAGGTGATAAATGAGGGTTTCAAATACCCTTTTATAACATTGCACACCTAACCTTTTAGCCACATTAAATACTTTTCTCTAGGTCTTCCGGTAACTCTATTTTCTTAGACAGTAAGAGAAAAATTCATCTCTGAATTTTCTACATTTTGTATTTCTGCAAAAGTGATCACTAATGCATTTGCAAACTTCTACCACAACTACTAACAATTTCCTGGATTCCAAAGCTAGCTATCGATAGGGGATCAAATTATTTTTCTCAAAAAAAATCCCTGTAGGCCAAAAGGCCTAAGATCAATTATTGGATAAATTACCGAAGGGAGCTTCTAGTATAGTCTTATTACCTTCATCAGATCCACTCTTCTTTACCCACATTTTCTTCATATGATATTGTATCTCTTCCATAAACACATTTCCTTTTCCTTTGTCATCTTTCTATAAATTTCTTCCTTACTGGACCTCTTCTGTCCATGTTTCTATTCCTACAAAATCTTACAATGTGACCAAATTTGTTGCAATAGTAACACACCAGATTTCTTTGTCTAGACCATTCATTCCACTAATTCCCCCTAGTCTACATTGATTAGAAACATGCCCAAATATTCCATAGGTGCAACATTTAACATTTATTGCACTAACAATCATACTTCTGCATTCAATTGACTTGTGACCAAACCTATTACAACTATAGCACTAACTAGGAAATGATTGAGTGCTTGAATTTATCTTACTTCTACACTGAGAATCCATATGTCCAAATTTATTAAAAAGTAGTAACCATTAAAATTTTGAGCATTGGGTTACCTTACCAGATATCTTATGCCTTTGTTCTTCTGGGTTTTCTTTTCAAAGTCCTTTTGCTCAGATATGAAGCTCTCATCTTTCACATAGCCAAGACCTTGCTTATCATTTGCATCCTTTTGTCCTTTAGTGATCTCATCAAGCTTAGCATAACTGATCTTGAACTTCTCCTTAAACTCATTTGCAGTAGCAAGCTCATCTATGAGAATAACTACTTGTCTCTCAAGCTGTTGTAAATTGTTTCTAGATTGTTTTAGTTCAATCTCTAGCTGAATTAATCCACTATTAACTCTGTTGCATTCTTTAGATTTTTCTTTCAAGGATTGACCTAGATTCTCCTCATTCTTCTTTCTTTCATCAATCTATTTAGTTAACTTCATTGCCATATATTCCATCTCAAGCTTCAAAGTAGCATTATTTCTAGCAAGTTTTTCACATTCTTCAGTTATCTCTTTTAGAGTATGATTCAGGTGAACATCATCCAAGTTTTTTTTTTCTTTCTGCTTCAACTGATCACAAATTTCCTTCCTCTTTTCTCTTGACTCATTGATTTTATCCTTAAGTGATTGAATGAATTTCTCAGCATCCACAAGATTTTTTCTTAATTCCATGACTTCTACTTTAGACTAATCAAGATCATCAGGTGCCACCATAAGTTGTTGTTGAAGACCACTAGATTCCATTGTAATCTAGGATCCACCTCAAGCTATTAAAATTTTGAAGAGTAACCTGCTTTGATACCAATTGTTGGACTCAAGGAACACTGAGAGGGGGGTGAATTAGTGTTCAACAATTTTAACTTTCAATTCAGATCTTAAATCATTTTATCACATGAATAGAAACAAAGATGCAAGAACATAAAAAATATTATCAAGACACCACAACACCAATATTTTTATGTGGAAACCCTATTAGGGGAAAAACCACGGTGGAGATTAATCCACAATTTATACCCTGTTAAAAGTATGAATAAAATGAAATGCATTTGCATTCAAGCGCATTGGCTAGAGTTCACTACTCAAAATAAGAAAGGCTCATTTCCTTACAAATTTTTTGTGATTACAACAAAAATTAACTAAGAATATATCATCTACAAATGCCTAGATTTATTTATGATGAATCTCATAAAATAGATTTTGGAACTATTGTCCAATTCCCACTTCTACTATGCTCTGCTATGCTACAACAACTCTTCTATTGTACAAGAAAAAATTTACTCAACAGATCTTCTGATGTACACTCGTTCAACTGCTTTGAGATTTTTTTCACACACATTCTTACAACATCATGCACACTTGCAAAAATTAATTATCAATCTCATAGATATATCTGCTAGCAAATATTTTAATCACTTATGTCAGCTTCAACGAAACATGAAATATTCTCCAATAGTCAGATCAAATCACTAATTAAAATTAATGCACACCCACACAAGTCTAATAGAATATATTTGGTACCCAAATCAAAATTCCAAACACAAGAAATATTCAAACAACTATTCCTTATACACCCGCGACATGCTATATACACCGGATTGGCCATAATGAGAAAATAAACAATAAATCATTATACTGAATCTCTTAACTCGTACATCGATTGTTGTAACACCACAAAACTTAGCAATAAGGTAACATACAAACTTAGCAAGCTTTCCTAGGGGTCCAAAACAAAAAATAATGATTTGGTGGAGAATACATACTAACTTGTCAACTAGATACCTTATTCTTCATGCTTTCTATCAGTAACACACTGCCTACTACAATTTCTACCAATGCAAGTAGATCCTAATCTGCGGACCGAGATAATGTATTTAGTTTCCATTAATGACAACACTAGAAGCCATAAACAATCTCCTAAATCCATATTCCAACAAACCTTGCATAACGCAACTTGCATTCCTATGGTACCTTGCATTTTTTCATGAGTTCTAAGTAGACGAAGCGTTGCTTGTCTCATGAAGCATGAACTGTCATTTTTTTCCTTGTGGCACCTTGTTAAATTATCAAGAGGTATAACTTTGATATGGTTGAGTAGGAAGCCCACCTAGTGGAACAACTTTTCCCCATAGCCACATTTGTGTTTGTGAGTGCATGCCAACTAGCATATGTATCTCCCCTTTTTGGGCCTTCTCACCTTGTGGACAATTTGAAGTTCTATGGCCCCAGAGTGAGTATACTTGGGATTTCTCACCCAATGGAACACCATAGTTATATCACCCTAGAGTGACTATACATTCCCTTTCAGCCTAGATCTAATCCACAACTAGTTGGACAGACGATCCAAGCTTCATCTGACTCTCTCTTTTCAACACTTGTCTATTCCTTTGTTCTTATGCTTGGTTTGCCATGGGATCTTCATCTCGGGGGCTTGATCATTGTGTTCCATCTTTCTAATGTAAGTACATTTGAACCCTCCTCTGGATGTTCATGGCTACTTTAGTGTGAGTTTGAAGCAAGTTCATCCTCTCACTAAAGTGGGGGCTAAATGCATCATAGAAAAATGGACCCTTGTCATTTTTCATGGTCTTTTAGGTCTTGCTTCATAATTTTTGGTCTATTTTTCTCTGATTTTGTGATGTAGCATTGCTTGAACATGCATATTTCAATAATAAAATTCAAATAATGATGTCTTGTGAAGGTGTTTTAAAGTGTTGTAAAAACTTTCTACACTCTTCTAGACTCTATTCATTATAATTCACCTAAAAACAACCTTTTCATTACCAAAAAAGTCCAATTTTAAAGTCTTGTAACAAGATTTCACACTTTTCTAGGCATAAATTCACTATTTTTCCCTTTCTTATGCTTTAATTAAGTGCATTTTTGAATGTAAACCCAAAAAAAATAGTAAATACAAGATAATTCTCAACACCCATTTTTAGGTCCTAGGTGGAACCCATTCACCATGGGTGGTGAAAGAGTCCTCTTGGCTCCAAATTCAAAAAAATTCAAAATTCCTTTCGGGTTTTTATTCAAAATCACTTAATGTCATCCTTTGATGAGGTATGAATGGGTTACTAAGGCACAAGACTATATAAATAAGTGATTTTCACCTCATTTCACATCCTCCAACATTCACACCTCATATTCAAGCAATCTAAAGCATTCAAGCACTATTCAACCATTTTGGAGCATCCATTGACACTAATTCATTATTTCATCATCAAGGGTTTGGTAAGTTGATATAATTTGCATGTTAGGTTATCATTCTCTTTCATTTCATTATTTTATTAAGGGTTTGATTACCAAAGTGGGGTTTGACCAAGGAAAACCACTATTTGCTCACCCTCAACCATTTTTCCCTCTTGCATGTGTGTTTGCAGACCTTTGTATGCAGATTTAACAAGCATTTAGGTGTTTGAAGAGTGATAAACAAGTCAACTAGGTGATTCAAATCAAATAAACTCTATTTCAAGTTTGGAGAAGGTTTTTTGTCCATTTCCTGCATAATTGACTTTGGTAACCAACAAGTAGACATTTCCTGATCTGGTGTTGGAGAGTTGTCTCCTGATTTCTCATAATTTTGGGAGAGGACTAATTTTCCACCAGTGCTGAATGAGTCCCACCTTAAGACTGGAAATCTATGTTTTGTTAGATTTTGGATCCCGACAGTCAGAAACTTGCTTCCAAAAGTTTTTCACCAGTAGCAAGACTAATTGACCACCTTGGGCGAATGAGTCCCACTATTGATTTTTAGTAATTTTAGAAATCATTCAAGACATTCCAGATTCCTCAAATATTTCCCAGATACACTCTAATTCATCCTTTTCCTCTTTGTTTTGCATTTTATTCATTCTTAGTTCATTGTTTGCATATCACAGTTTGTTTTCTATCATAGCCTAAATCTTAGTTTTGCATTCATAATCATTGATTTAAATCACTTAGTTTCATTTATTTTACTTCATTTATCTTATATAACATCATAGATAACATGATTTGAATGAACCCCATAGCATTTTTGGCCCTACCTCTCTCCTTTTAGGTGAAAAACCCTAGAAGAGCTAGAGAAATGCATTGGTGCCAAAAATCTATGGTTCACATACAATGACTAATAGTGTGAAATGAAACCAGTTATTTTTTCATCCATATTTAATTTACACCTCATTAAATCATCCACTGTATTCTTAGGAGTCATATGGACTTGGAAATGACTTATAAAGGTATCAACAAGCTCATTAAATGAACAAATTGAATGATTGGGTAGAGAGGAAAACCACTCCAAGGCAGTATCCTTTAAATTCCTAGGAAAAAAAATAGCTAATAGTTTATCATCAAGGACTAAATCATTGCATAAGGAATTATAGGAATTGACATGATTAGTAGGGTCTCCTTTCCCTCCATACTTCTCAAACCTAGGCATCTCAATTCCTTTTGGCATCAGTGTTCTTAATATTTCCAAAGATAGTGGGCTACTATAGACATAATATGTGGGTGGTGCATTGTGGCTTTGGTTTATAGTGGATATTTTTTGTTGCATGGAAGAAATAATGTGGACGAGTTGTTTTATGAGAGGGTTAATGTAAGTGGTGTGAGGTGGAAGGGAGAATGGTGAAGGAGTGTAATTAGTGTTAGGACAAGTGAAGGGTATACTAATAGGGGTGAAGGTGGTGGAGGATGGAACATTCAATGCCACAAAAGAACTAAGAATGCTAGTTGGAATAGCAAAATAGGGAGTCACATGGCTAACCTATGGCATGGTTATTGTAACTTGAGGGGTGGTATAGTTTGGTATGGATGCTATGGTTGAAGGGGGAATATGAGATCCTCCTTGGCTAATCGCAATGTTTACAGGTTGAGATGTGCTAGAGGTGGAAGAATCATTTTTTTGATATATCTCAACAATGTGTTTCATAACATCTAAGCCTTCATCACTTTCAAGCATTCAATGGATGTTATATATAGTGGGAATGGAAGTGGTTGAAATGTTTTCAAGACACAAGTTATACTGGAGATGTGCTAGGTCCTCATGAATGTTAACTGTATCATGTGAAAGTGTGTGAAAATATGGGAATCAAAACAAGCAATTCAAACCACATAATCGATGCAACGTGTTATATTAAGGAAATAAAATTTAACAAAACAAATGATAAAGCGATTCCTCAAATCCATTCCATCATCCTCTATTCTTAAGGATCATGTATTAGTTCTCTTAGATTTTACATATGCACTAAACTACTGGGATGATACCTAAGAAATGAGAAGCCATTAAACTAAAATTCAGGAAACTATACCTACATCTACATGATTGATGAATTTGATGAATGATTGCTAAATGATGTGTTGAATGATATGATATTGTATACAAAATGATGATAAATAATGCAATTATAAAATTCTAATATAATGGATATGCTATGGAAATGTTGTAATGATAATGCAAAAAATTAAGTTCCTAGAAATGAAATTGCCATTATAACACTACATGAAATCAAATGCTAAATTCTAAGCTAAAAGGCCAATGCTAAGCTCACTAATGTTGAAAGTATTTATGTAGAGTAGTTTTATTCTATGCTCTCTATATGAAAAGTTGTAGATGAGCCTCTATTTATAGATTTAACCGTATCAAGTGATGTGGCAACAATGGATGATCATGATTCAGTCTAGAGAGATCAACGATGAGAAGCAATGAGGTTAGAGAGAATCAAGGAAGTTGTTCCCTTTAATAGAACAAGCTTGCCAAGTGCAGAAGGGAATAAATGGAAAGAAGAAGCCATGTGTCTATAAGGTTGTTAAAATTGTTGAGGATAAATGCCCATTTATAAATTACAAATAATTAATTTCATGTGACACATGGTGAGGTTAGAAAAATATGGAGAAATATGACTAAATTCCAATTTTAAAATTCAAATTTAGTTGGAGGGAATTAATCAAATAAAACAAATTCATTAAATTTTTTTATTTAATTAAATCATGAAGAAAGTGTTTCTAGATAGGAAGAATTAAGAGATATGAACTATATAAATAAATTTTGCAAATTATTTATAAGTAGAGGAATTGAAGATTTTATTAATTAAATAACTAGTATTTAATTATTCTCCAAACCAATTTTGCATGTATACATTTTTCCCCTATTTGAAGTGATGTGTTTACACATTTCTTCAAACAAAATATTATCAATGCTAATAAAATTTCAATAAAGCCCCAGATGGTGATTTTTAGGAGATAACAAATATATGCCCCCTTGGGAGATAAATTAGGGAATTTTTTATGTTCTAAGGATTTTTGAAAATTTTAAATTTTTTGATGATTTCTGATGATAATTTTCTAATATGATGATATTCCAATGATTTATCTCCTAATAATGAAGAAATAACCTGTGATTTGATTAATTAATCCCTGAAAAAATTAAAATATCCCATCATAAATCCCACTTTAATTACCCCTTTTCATAGGCAAAAAGTGAAAAGGAAACTCATTTGTGTACTTTTAATTTTGAAATTTTTGAGAGTGAGAGAAACTTGAGAAATTTAGCAAAGATGGTGATCCCCTATGAGACTCATCGATTCGAGTGTGGGCAGCGACATATGGACCTCTGGTATGAATTTTGAAAACCCTCCTTGTGAATTTTTTAAAAAATTTCTTGTGTTTTCAATTTTGAAATTTTATGTTGTACGCAGTTTAGTGCATAGGCCACCTATAATAGAACATAGGATGTTTTGATAGTGCATAGAATTAGGGATTTAGTGCATACAATGCTCGATGTAGTGCACCAGAGGTCTATAGTAGTGCATAGGCATTTTAGTGCATCGAAACAATGTTTTAGTGCATTAGGGTATTGAAATAGTGCATTCATTGTATTAGCACGTTGGATTAAATTTTTAGCGCACTTGCCAAAAGAAATGGCACTTTAAATTTTTTGTCACATTGAAGCAATTTTTTGGTGCATTGAAGACATTCTCTAGTACATTCACTAAAATGGCGCATTGAGAGACTGTTATGGCACATTGACAGAATTTAATGGTGCATCTATCCTTTGGCATATAGAAGCACTATATTAGTACATCTAGGATAGAATTGAATTTTTTTTTGTTTTTCTCCTTGATTTTGATGATGTTGAATCACGTCAGTTGATGATTTATGTTGTTGATCTCATGATAGGTGAGATGAAATAATGATGATGTTGTTTTGACCTCATGATAGACAAGGATCAAAAGTAGATGTTTGTGAGATTTCATGAAAATATCACTTGAGTTGATAGGATAATTGATTTCTTGATGTTGATTACTTTGTTGATTGGACTGATTGATTGATATGCTAATTGTGATATGTTAAAATGATAGGAGAATTATTTAGGGAATCTTCAGTCCTGAGAGGTTTTTCCATGGACTTGGGAGTTGATTCCACGTATGTCACAAGAAGATCGAGATATTATTGAGAGATGTGGAATATATTCATTGATTGACATGCTCCAAATTAGGATTAATTAGGGATTACTGACTGCACTAGCAGAGAGGTGGCATAGCAACCACAACACTTTTCATCTGACCACCAGAGAGATGACTGTGATGCCAGAGGATGTCTATAGGATCTTGCAGATTCCCATGATGGGTGCCATTGTTATCTATGATGAGGCTAAGCAGGGTGGCACACATGCTTTATGCCAGATATTTCATGATGATCAGATTAGTGTGTATGAGATTCCTTGGAAGGAGATGATTGAGAGTTATGCCCCTTTACCTTCCATGCTTGTGGGTTTTTTGGGTGGCTTTCTATGTCTGGACAAGAGGTCAAAGGGATTGTCTGTCGATTGGGGTTAGACACTAGAAAAGATGATTCTATATGGGACCTGGTATTCCTGGGGTTCATGCATGCTTGTGCAGTTGTATCATGATTTACATCAGGTAGTGTACCTTAGAGGTGCCAGTCTATTTGCAAGAGTGACATTATTACATACTTGGGCCTGGGAGCATATAGTAGTGACATGTCGAGTGATAGAAAGGTATTAGCCAATAGGGAGACCCGATGTCTATGGTTATACCAACCTAGTTGTCTTGCATAAGCTAGGAAAATTGGAGTATGGAGATGCATACTAGATGACTTGGATTCTATGACATGGCAGTTGTGTGTGGATTGCAAGCAGTGGGCTGAGGATCACCTAGAGACGCCTTTTCTCTGCACAACCAAATATCTCATTGGACAAACACATTTCATTATTGATAAATTCCTACTGATGAGGGTACTTAGACAATAGGGTAGAGTGTAGGGGATTCCATAGGGATTGGCCATAGAGTGGGGATCCATCCTATCTTATGATGCTGCTTCTAAGGAGGACCATAGATTACAACCAATGATTTGGGACTATCATCTAGAGATTATGGAGGGATATATGACAAAGGAGTACTCGCAGTACTTTTACAAACATTTATTTCCTAGGATCTTGAGGCCTGATGAGCTAGTGCCAACATTGGAGGATGATGAGGAGAGACAAAGGTGGTGGAGATGGGGAGGAGGGAGATTTTGGTGACAGGAATGGAGGTGATGGGGGAGGTGGTGATGATGATGGTGGAGACAAAGATGGGGGAGGTGGCGGGGGATATGGAGGAGGAGGTTCCCATCTAGTGTTAGATGTCAGATTGCCTCGGAAGAGGTGATCTTTAGTAGCTATGACACAAAAATACATACAAATATGATTTCCTCTTAGAAGTAGTAGGCATAGTGTGCAACTATACAAGCTTAGGTCTAGACACTTTAGGGCTAGCAGACATAGATTTAGGGATAGTTGTAGTCATAGGCTCAGGTGTAGATGCAGACATAGGTGCAACTCTCGTAAGCATAGGGATAGATTTAGACACTGATGACCGAGAGGGATGCTATCAGATAGTTGGTTCAACAGACACAGGCTCAGCTTGCACAAGTCTAGACCCAAGGCTAGGCACAAGTACAAATGCAAGGGAAGATTGCCACACTAACTACAGATAGGGACACTCTGAGATAGCATGTGGATCAAGAAGAGGGCATTGCCAAGAGACTACAGAGAGCCATAGAGGCCAGAGGTTTGAGAGACTATTTTAGAGATATACAACATATTATGTAAGAGGCAGAGTTTTATAGAGTGAGATATCATGATGTAGTTCATCCAAAGCGGTAGGAGAGTTATGCACAATCCTAATCAGGTAGGTCCTAGTCTCAGACCACGAGCAAAGGGGTGACACAACTACTTCTTCGAGATCCTCGATATCCTGGTGTAGGTCCATTAGGTGGAAAAGACAAAGGTCCAAAAATACCGACACTATCTAGGGGGAGCACTACATAGCTCTGACACATTATGTTCATTGTATTATGGACATGTATACATTCATACTAATGATTCACTACCATTTTTGATGATGTATCTCTTCATATTTGGATATCCCTATACATTTGACATTATTTTGAGATATATATGCAATGATGATGATGGTTGATCTATATGCTTATGTGTGTTGATCATGATGGATGCATTTAGTTTTTATTATGTATATTATGTGATGTTCTATATGCTGATGATATTATAGATTATGGATGCAACATGTGTTACGATTATATGATGCTTTATGAATGATATCTATATGCCATATGTGATGAATATTATTATGTGAATGAAATGTGATGGATGCTATGTTTTTGTACTTTTCTGATGCAAATGTGAATGAAATGTGATAATGTTAATGCATAAATGGATGGATGGAATGATTGAATGATGATGCATAATTATATGTGTTTCCATGGGTGATTCTTTATTATGATGTATGAGATGCATTGTAGTCTATGTTTTTGTATTTTTCTAATGCAAATGTATTAACACATGTCTGAAATGGATTATGAAAATGTTTCTTTTTGGATTTTTGTAATGTAAATGTACGAGTAAATGTGTAGATGGATGGAAATGATATGGTAAATTCTTTGCTTTTGGATTTTCTTATGATGCACTTATATGACCTAAAGGAAAATGAATGCATAGAAAATGATATGATAAAGCTTTGTTTTTGGAATTTCATGGTGCAAATATGCAACCTAAAGACTAGATGGAATATGAAATGATATGATAATGCATTGATGACATCCTAATGCTTATGCACCTAAATGAAATTGATCTTTTATAAATTTCAAATGTACTCAATCCATTTATGATAGAGATAACATCACTCGTGAAATTGCACCAGCCTTGGAAAAATCTATAAATAGAAATGGAACACTTAGAATCAATGCAACCTAAAGATAACCTAATAATGCAATGTTGTCATCCCAATAATCAATTTATTTTGCTTGGTATCATCATTGAGCTTTTGAAATGTTGAATTTAAGCTCAAACATCAATGGTATAATTAGACCATGATGACCTAAGTACTTCTTTCATGATGTTTGTATTGGAAAAATGAGGACAAACAACTAAGAGGTGGTGAATCAATTGTCATAGAAACTAAAACGCTTCTAAATTATCTTAACTTTAATCTTAGATCTGATGAATAAGTAATTAACCACAAGCAATTAACACATCAAAGAGAAATAACATCAAGATTTTTTTTACGTGGAAACCCTATTAGGGGAAAAACCATGGTGGATGTTAGTCCACAAGATTATACTCTGTTAAAAGTATAAATAGAAATAATAAGGGGAATGCACTTGCATTTAGGCACACTGCCTAGAGTTCACTGCTGAAATACAAAAGAGGACTCACTATCCAAAAATAAAGAATAGGATTAAAATCCAAAGAATATGAACTGAAAAAATAGCTTCTGCGCAAGCTGGATTATAGTTCCAATTAAGCTCAAAAAACCTTCTTCACACTCTGGTCAATCTTCTTCACTCTCTGCTCAGTAATTGAATGATAGAAACACTATTCATACATTTACACTTTCTATGGAATACAGTCACACTCATGCACATAGTAACTTCACTCAACCAATTGCTCATATATATCCGCTACAGGGGAATTTATCACAACTTAGTTGGCCAAAAAAATAAAACATATTTTTCAATGTCGAGCCAAATTTACAAATAAATTTTTAATGTGAATCCACCAAGGTTGGACACAACATAGTGAGGATGTGAATTAATATCTCCAACAAAAAAATACTTTAATTAATTTTTCCAAGAAGATCCACAACACACTATCATCAACATGTCAGCCAAGAACATGAAAAACTGAACATACACAAGAAATATCTTCAACCACAAGCTCTTCGAGTAGTGTGGATGTACCACAAATATAGAGAATTATCTGGAGACATCCAAGAACACCAAGAATCAATAGAGAAGCATCCACAACAACTGAGATTACCAAAATCACCCAACCATCATTCAGGAACACTAACAGAGACCACATAAACACTGTAAGACCACAAAATACTCAAAAATTCATGTGGACCTCTAAAAATTTTGGTAGATGATCTAGAAAAATTCAACAATAAACCCTTTAATCCACATTAGCTAATCTTCAATGTAAAGAGAAAAGCACCTTCATGACCTACATAATTCCATAGGGAACCTAGAACACTTCCTTTTATAATTTTCTCAATATCCTCGACATATACAACCTCTAGTACACCAAATGCTAATAGTGTTGACATCAATGACAACCACATATCAGCAACCATATCCACAACATCCAAAAATCTCCTTCTTTAGCATTGATGGCAACACATGATGTGAAAAATACCATCAACCCAACACACTTACTTCTCCTGCACTTCTCCCTTTGAAAATATTTTTTCACATTACACTTCTCCCCCTTTGACATCAATGGAAAAGGTACAATGACCTTTCCAAATACATGCTTTGAATCAGATATGTGTACATCTGACTACTCCCCTTGAGTAACATCCATGAAAACATCAATCCAGATTAGAATATAGCAATGGAGTTCATGGATTGATGCAAGAAAATGCATCTTTTAGTTCATATCAAGAGGGGTGATTACCCCCAACATTCCTTTGAGATACTCAAAAATTATCCTTTGATAAAGGCTTAGTGAATATATTTTCTATTTGTTCTCTGGTAGGCACATACTCCAGTCTAACTTCTTTCTCATTTACTTTCTCTCTCAGGAAATGAAACTTAATTGATATATGTTTAGTCTTAGAGTGTAGCACTGGATTCCTTGAGATATTTATTGCACTTGAGTTGTCACAGTATATGACAATGGGCTCTTCATATGTCACCTTGATATCTCTTAGCATATGTTTCATCCATATCACTTGAGTACAATTATTAGCAGTAGCACTGTATTCTGCCTCAACAGTAGATAGAGAAATTAAGTTTTTCCTTTTACTTAACCAGGATACCAACTTCTTCCCTAGGAATAAAGCACCACCACTAGTACTTTTCTTATCATCTACATTACCAACACAATCTGCATTAGTATATGCACATAAAGTGAGATCATCATCCTTTGGATACCAAAGTACAAAGTCAATTGTTCCTTTCAGATACCTAAAAATTCTCTTCACAGTAGTTACATATGATTCTTTTGGATCAACTTGAAATCTAGCAACCATACATACAAAATTCATAATGTTTGGTCTAGTATGATTCAAGTAGAGAAGTCCACTGATCATTGACCTATATCTAGTTTGATTTTCCTTAGGAGATTCATCATTCTGTGTCAACTTGCATCCGGTCACCATGGGAGTACCAATAGGTTTGGAGTCATCCATTCCAAAAAAAAATTAGCAGTTCTTTCACATATTTGGACTAAGATATGAAAATCCCCTTGTCCAATTGTGTAACTTGCAATCCCAGAAAGAACTTCATTTCTCCAATCATACTCATTTCAAATTCATTCTTCCATCCATCAGCAAACTTCATACATAGATTATCATCTCCTCCAAAAATGATGTCATCAACAAAAAATTCTATAATTAACTCCTTATCATTATCTAATTTGAAGTATAAGTTGTTGTCAATAATACCTTTAGTGAATCCAAGCTTCAGTAGGTATTTATCCAATCTAGCATACCAAGCTCTGGGGGCTTGCTTAAGTCCATACAAAGCTTTCTTCAATCTGCAAACCATATCTTGTTTTTCTGTTAGCTGAAATCCATCCAGTTGTTCAATGTATACTTTCGCTTCTAGTTCTCCATTTAGAAATGCAGAATTTATATCCATTTTATAGACTTTATAGTTCTTATGTGCAACATAAGCAAGAAATAGTCTAACAACATTAATCCTAGAGACAGGGGCAAAGGTTTCTTCAAAATATATACCTTCCTTTTGAGAATACCCTTTACATACTAGTCTTGCTTTATTCTGGACCACTTCACCTTCGTCATTCAACTTTTTTCTAAATACCCATTTAGTGCCAATAATTTTTTTTTCTTTACGCCTTAGAACCAATACCCATGTGTCATTCTTTTCAATATGTGTCATCTCTTCCTTCATAGCTTCCAATCAATGTTCATCTTGATAGGCTTCAATGACATTTTTAGGTTCAATCTTGGAAATCAAATAATATTCTTCTTCATTTTTTCTTCTAGTTTGCACTCCTTTACTCTTGTCTCCTATAATTTTATTTTTAGAATAATTCAACTTTACATACCTTGGAGTTTTGGGACATTCTTGAACTTTTGACTCTTCTGATCTTTCTTCTACACTAGCACTTGTTTGTGTCTCCTGACTGACTTTATTTACTAGAACAAATTGAGGTTGCTTCACCAGAACATATGGAATAATCTGAAGTAGAATTTGTGTTTGAGTATTCTTACCTTGGCTTGTAATGTCTTTTTCTAAATCATAACTACAATGTTTGGATGATTTGACAGAATTCTCAACTCTGACATTTGCACTCTCAACTGTCTTTCTAAATCTTTTGTTATAACACTAGTAGGCCTTTCTTTTAGTGGAGTAACCTAGGAAGATTCCTCCATCACTTCTTGCATCAAATTTTCCTATATCATCATCTCTTCTAATATAATACTTGCTTCCAAAGATCTTTAAGTACTTAACAATAGGCTTGTGACCAAACCATAACTCATAAGGCATCTTACTAGAATTTCCATTAACATTTACCTGGTTCAAAGTATACATAATAGTGGTTACCTCTTCACTCCAATACATCTGTGACACATTTCCTTCCATCATCATTGTTCTAGCAACATCCAGAATTGTTCTATTCTTTGTATCTACAACTCCATTCTATTGAGGGGTTCGGGGAGCAGATAATTGTATTTTAATACCATGCTCTTCACAATAAGAATTGAAATCCTTGGAAATAAAATCACCACCTCTATCAAATCTCAAGCACTTGATTTTTAGACCTTTCTCATTTTCTGCCATGGCCTTGAAACTTTTCAACTTCTCCAATGCTTCACATTTTTCTCTTAGAAAGGAAACCCAAATCATTCCAGAGTAATCATCAATAACCAACATAAAATACCTTTCTCCATGAATACTTTTGAATCTGGAGGGACCACAAAGTTCAGTATGTAGTAGCTCCAACAAATTTTTTGAATGAAACTATTTGCTCTGGAAAGAGACTCTAGTTTGTTTACCCATTTGACATTCCTTGCAGATTATATTAGTAGGCTTCACTAACTTAGGCAGATCTCTTACTGCTTGAGTAGAGCTTATCTTGATAATGTTGTCAAAGTTTATATGACACAACTGCCTATGCCACAACCAACTTTCATCTATTTGAGAAATTAAACAACTTCCATTAGTAGTATTCGGATGAAAAATATTACTTTTTGTTTGTTTTCTTGTTGCAGTCATAATTATGGAACTTCCACATATCTTACATCTTCCATCTTTGAACTAAAGATCATATCTCTTGTGAACCATCTGTCCAACACTCAAAAAGTTGTGCTTCAGGCCTTCAACATAGAGAACATCATCAGTGTTATCCTTATCACCAAGGAAAATAGATCCTCTACCACGAATCACACCAACATTGTTATCGCCAAATCTTACAACCCCACCCTCATACTTCTCTAGACTCACAAATTTTCTTTTATCACCAGTCATATGATGTGAAAATCCACTATCATTAACCCACTCATCATTTTCTTCAACATGGGATGCAAGAGCTTTCTCATCTTTAGTAGATTCGGTAGCCATAGGATTATCTTCAATGGTAGAAATGAAAGCCCATTCATCTTCTTTACCATTATCTTTATCAGACTCTTCATCAGTCACTACTTCAACAAAGTAGCATCTCTTTTGGAATCTATACTTTTTAGGTTTAGATCTAGGAACTATTTTAGGACATCTTGATACAAAATGACCTATTTTACTGCATGAAAAACATTTAATAGGAAATAAATCTTCATACATACCTTTTCCTTTTCCTTCTTGTCTTGCAATTAGTGCTTCTAGTTCTTCAACCACTCTTTCTTTATCTTCAAGTTGTTTCAATTCTTCATCATACTTGGATATCTTTCTAGAATTCTCTCCCATATTATATCTTTGTTTGTTACTTTCAGATATAGTGTCCTTGAATGCATATTTAGTCTTTGGTGTAGATTTTCCAAATTCTCTTATTTCAAAAGTAACAAGCTTCCCAATCAATGTGTCTCTTGTTATCTTGTTTAGTAATCTGAGATCTTCAATAGCATGAACCTTCATTTTGTGGGAGGGAGGCAAGGATCTGAGTACTTTAGCCACAATTTCATCCTCATCCATAGAACCACCAACACCTTTAATACCCATCACTATTTCATTTACTCTCTTCATAAAAGAAGTGATATTTTCATCTTCGCCCATCTTTAAATTCTCTCACTTTCCTTTCAAACTATGTATCTTAGCCATCTTCACTTGTGCATCTCCTTCATACAAGGTTTCTAGTTTCATCCAAATCTAATGAGTTGTCTCCAGACCCAACACATTATCCATCTTCGAATCTATCAGAGCACTCACCAGAGCTTCAATAGACCTAACATTATTTTTAGCATCTTTGATCTCATTAGGAGTTGAGGGACCATTCTGAGGAATAATATATGGATCTTTTGTAATCTTCTAGAAAGCTTCACCAATACACTTTAAGTGACATTGCATTCTAACTTTCCACATTGAGTAGTTAGTGCCATCAAATCTTGGACTATCCTTGAATGTTGTTTCCATCTTGAATCACCTCAAGCTTTTAGACTTCTTTAGAGGAACCTGCTCTAATACCAATTGTTGGAAAAATCAGGACAAACAATTGAGAGGGGGGTTGAATCAATTGTCATAGGAACTCAAAATTTTCTAACTTATCTTAACTTTAATCTCAAATCTGATGAATAAGAAATTAACCACAAGCAATTAACACATTAGAGAGACAAATAACACCAAGCTTTTTTTTACGTCGAAACCATGTTAAGGGAAAAACCATGGTGGATGTTAGTCCACAAGATTATACTCTATTAAAAGTATAAATAGAAATAATAAGGGGAATGCACTTGCATTCAAAAACAATACCTAGAGCTCACTGCTCAAATACAAAAGAGGACTCACTATCCAACAATACAGAATAGGATTAAAATCAAAAGAATACGAATTGAGAAAATAGATTTTGCACAAGCCTAATTATAGTTCTAATTAAGCTCAAAAAACCTTCTTCACACTCTGCTAAATCTTATTCACTCTCTTCTTAGTAATCGAATGGTAGAAACACTATTAACACATTTACACTTTCTCTAGAATACATACACACTCATGCACACACTAACTTCAATCAGGCAATCGCTCATATACATCTGCTACATGGGATTTCATCACAACTAAGTCGACCATAAAAATAAAACATATTTTGAATGTTAGCCCAAATTATAAATAAATTTTTAATGTGAATCCACCAAGGTTAGCCACAACATAGTGCAGACCCAAATTAATATCTCCAACACAAAAATACTTTAATTAATTTTTCCACAAAGATCCACAACACACTACCATCAACATGTTGGCCAAGAACATGAAAAAATGAACATGCACAAGAAATATCTTGAACCACGAGCTCTCTGAGTAATGTGGATGTACCACAAATATAGAGAATTATCTAGAGACATCCAAGAACACCAAGAAACAATAGAGAAACATCCACAACAATTGAGATTACTAGAATCAAACAATCTTTATTTAGGAACACTGACAGAGACCACAAAAACATTGTTAGACCACAACATACACAAAACTTCAGGTGGACCTTTGAAAGTTTTGCTAGATGATCTAGAAACATTCACTAATAAACCCTTTAATGCACATTAGCTAATCTTCAATGTATAGAATAAAGCACCTTCATGACTTGCACAATTCCATAGGGAACCTAGAATGCTTCCTTTTATAATTTTCTCAATATCCTCGACATATATAGCCTCTAGTACACTAAATTCTAATAGTGTTGACATCAATGACAACCACATATCAGAAACCATATCCACAACATCCAATAGTTTGATAGCACAAGTTAACACAAGCATCCAGGTATAATTAGACAGAGATGACCTGAACACTTCTTGCGGAAACAAACAAGAGTTCATCATTTTCCTATGCAAATCACGAATGTCATCAATCATACTTTATAAAGGAGAACCCATGATGATTCACATAGTAATAATGATCAACTCACAAACAACATGTTTTTCCTTAGTATTATTTGGAATTAATGTCACAACACCAAAGTTGAGGTATCAGGTTGTGCACATGATGATCTTTTAGTTTAGTTCTTCTTGCATGAGTTTATATGTCTATACTCATCTATCTTGGCATCATTACTTGTGTTTGTCCAAACCATGTTCAAAAGGAACACTACATTATAATAAGCTAATGCATTGCCATAGTGTATTTACAAATAAGGTTTGGTGATTAAAAATATAATATGGGTATCATTGTGAGGAAATCATTCATAGGTGGAAAAGTGTGTTTTCTCAAAGATAATAATGAAATGGAAAAATATTGCAATGGTAGTGTTTTATAAACTCAAAATATAATGTAATCATTGTGTTGTTAGTGGAGATTATTTTTGTTTTTTGAATGGGAATTTTTCCCATCATAATTCCTGGACTTGAAAATACATTATCTCAAAATTAAAAAGCTTCTTTGAAACTTCGATGAGCATAGAGAATTGATTCATTTTTTCCTGGTATGGTTTGTTACCCTAATCATGGTGACAGTGGTAAGAAAAGATTCTTTCAAAAATTGGTTACAATGGTTTTCAAGGGGACAAGAAATTATAGTGAAGATAAAGAAAGTGAAGAATCTCTGGTTGTGCTGACTCCAGGTGTAATATTTATCTTTTTTCTTGTGTCTATGTGAACCCATGTGCATTAGATCTATCTTGCTCATAATTTTGAATAGTTGAATCAGGTTCTTGTGTTTATTTGGGCATCTATGATTTCTGAGTTAAAACAATTGTTAATGGGTTGAATGATTGTTTGTGTAACTCATGCAATTCTTAATGTTGGTTGTATGTGGTTAATATTTTTTTTTCTTTAATCCTCCATGGGTTTCCTAGGAGTTTTTAGAGGTTTTTTAAGTTAAGTTAGAAATAAATCATTCTTGATTACCTTTGTGTTGGGTCTATAAATAAATGTTTTTGTTTGTTAAATAGAATTAAATGGAAACCCTGGTTAGGTCTACTATTGAGGTTAAGGGTTCATTCAAATTTTTTTTGTTGTTTGAATCTTGTAAGTTGAACACCCTTATTTCTTGAGCTTGTTGTGTGTTTGGATGTGATTATTTATCTTCATTAAGGGTGTTGGTTAGGTAAATGACAATTACTTATTGATTATTCTTGATATGTTTTGGAAAGGTGGATGTTGTACAAATCAGATGGATTATATATACTCAATATTTTTGGTTAAGCATTGTTTAAGAAAATTTGTTATTACAACTGGTAAAGGTAGTTTCAATTTTAATTTTTCAATTGATGTTTGTGATTCATTTTTCTAAAGGGTTTTCTCAATTCTATTTTTGAGAACAAAGAACATGTTATATACATTATTATGCTCACATTAAAAATGATGAGAGATTTTGAAAAGAATAGAATATATGTTTCAGACAGGAAATATATATTATTTGTGTAGTTGGAATTTTTGACTCTAATTCTGAGGTCATTGCAGAATAGACTCTCTAATTATTGAAATAGAGATCAACTCTCTATTTACAATTCTTTCATACTTGTACATTTCAAAAGACTATCAGTGAGATAGCATCATTTTTAGTGAGACAAATTAGCCAATAAGGCTTTGTACAAAGATTATTTTCAGATAAGGCTAGTGAGGCAAAGTTTAAGTGGTTTTATTCCCTAGGAGGGTTTCCACTCAAGACAATATATGTGTCAATCTTTTATATGTGTTTGATCATTATCTATTCATTTGATTTATATTGCATAAGTTCATTCATGTTTTGAAAATTATTAAAAGAAATAGAAAGATTTAATTTGTTTGTTAACACTGATTCACCCCACCTCTCAGTGTTAACTGTTCTTCAACAATTGGTATCAGAGCCAAAACTTGTTGATGAGTCAACTAGGGTATTTTTCTCAGGAGTACTAACGGCAATGCAAGAAGGCTTGTCTACAACTAGAGCACCACTCTTTGATGCTACTGGTTATTCCTTTTGGAATTTTATGATGAAAAATAATATTAACTCTCTAGGATATGATGTGTGGACAATAGTTGAAAATGCATATACTGCTACATCAAGCCCTTCTGAAGCTGATCAGAAATAAGCATATGATTGCAATGGGAAGGATGAAAATCCTATTTGATTTGGACTCACTAATGATGTCTTGACAAAGGTAATGGATTGTAAGAATGAGAAATCCATATGGGATAAATTGTCTACCATCCATGAAGGTGATGAGAAAGTTAAAGAAGAAAAACTTCAGAACTTTAGATCTAATTTTGAAAGTCTAAAAATGTCTGAAGATGAGAAGATTGCTGATTTTTTCTTAAAGATTCAAGAAAGTGTAAATGCAATTAGAGGTTTTGGAGAAGACCTTCCTGAAAAGATTGTTGTGTTGGATTCCAGTTGTGTTTATGGTTTGTCCTTGATGACAAAATCTCTTTCAGTTGGTTCTTTTTGATGATTAGTCTAAGATATAGTGTGTTGTGTACTGATGCCTCAAGTTCAATGTGAATACAGGTATCTAGTCACATTTAAGAAAGGTGGTAATGAGCTTTTGGGCTTCATTCTTAAATATTGAACTTTCAATGGTTCAGGCCTCACTGCATTTAAAAAAAAATTGACTTTGGTCAAAGTCATCATCTGCCATCATTCTCCTTGTTATGGCGATAGAAAAGGATCATATCGGCAAGACTCCTCTTTTTTTTATGGCGATAGCAGAAAGGTCTTTCGGCATAAGCTTTTTCCGTCGGTATGTGGTCATAGTGAAATTACCTTGTCTCATTGATCAGAGGTTGAATGTAAGTCTATCAGCAAGAGCTTGGCTGTATCAGAATAGGTCTTGGTGAAGTGGTTCTATCTTACTGAACATCATCTGGGGTTTTGCTTTGGCCAAACATAATGATTTTGGTATATAGTCTCTCTAAATTTTGCTTGTCTCACAGACCAATGCACTGAATGTCTTATCAGCATAAGGTTACTACTTTGGTGAAATGCTATATCGAATGTGCATTCTCTTGCCAACCGGTGATGAAGAAATACATTTCGGTAACACTCATATGTTTTGATATAATGTCATAGCGAACCCGTCAAGTCTTGGCGACTAAATCTTGAGGGGCTTTCGGTGAGAGATTGTTAGTGTCTCGGTGACACTAGATGAAAGGATGACTTTTGGTATGACTCATGCATTCTGTGAGAGCTCTCCTCGATATTGTTATGTCTCGCTGATGGAATACAAATGGTCTCTATCGGTATGAGAAGTGAATTCTCTTGGCAATCTAGGGTGAGCTCAGGATGTTTCGACAAAACAAGGGGCAGTCTATATAATGTCTCTGACTATGTATTGTCACGGTGACTTGAAAATGACAAAGGCCTTTGACATAGGTTATGAATTTTCATGGTGACAATGTGTATCAAATATCTTTTGGTATATCAAAGTTGATCTATATGATGTCTCTCCGATATCAAAAACTATAATGATAGAATAATGGTTTCATTTCGATGAAAGAACATTTTTTGTCTCATGGACTAGAAGGATGTTGTGAGCTCTCAGCATGACATTATGTATTCGGTATGACTTCTCCTGACTCTGATGGATCTTGGAAAAAATGACAACCATAAGGTTGTCTGGCAACGTTAAAGTTTCCTTCGGCATAATGTGTCATCGATTGAATTGAAAGGTTCTAAGGGAAAAATTTTGTGATTATTCTTTCTGACCGGGTATGGAACCCTAGCTTGGTCACCATCATGAGAAAGCTTCATAAACTATTCTTCACTTCGTCTTCTTCAGTGGTTGGTCGTAACAGCTTCTTCAGTGGTATATGGAAGCTCGACAGTGGTTGATGGAGCCATGGGAGTTGCAGATCTGTTTGGTACTTTCAATTATGTGTTTCATGTTGTTTATACTAGTTTATAATCACTATTTTTCTTTAACTGCTCTCTGCATCTCTATTACTAATATGACAAATGATGCCCTGACTGAGTATTTTCTTTCATACATTTTATGTTATGATTTTCTGTGGTGGGAAGTTGTGCATTTTTATGCAGAGAAATGATCTCATAAGTTTCAGACTTGTTGAGGACAACACTCAGCTAGGTGAAACGAATCTTGTATTGTTTATGGTAGTTTAGTCATTACTCCTAAAGACAGTTACCTATCTAGCATGTAAATCAGGTTGTATATATAGAAGCAAAAAAATTAGTTTTCAGTTCGACAGTTGATATAACTCTGAGATTATCATTCCTTGGCTGTATGAAATTGTATGGATAAACTCTGCAATAAAACAAGTAGAGATTGTAAAATTTCTTCTCTATGAAGTATTTTAGGGATTCAATATTTTGAATCTTTAAGGTATTCTGTAGATGAGAAAATAGAGAGATATGTGCTTAACTGAAAATAGAGAAATCCTCTAGATCATCGCTATTGTTCCAAAGGTAAACTGACGGGTTGGTACTCCTTGAGATAGATATCTCTAAATGAGGGGTTGGTGCTCCTTGAGTGGATGCTCAAAACAGCCTAAGTTGATTAAAATATTAAGCCTAGAAGGCATTTAGGGAGTGGTTTTTATACCCCAAGAGGGTTTTCCACTTGACAAAATATTGTGTCTCTTTGTTGTTCTATGTTCTCTCTGTTCTACTTTGTTGTTGTTGTTTCAATTCACAGTCGAGTCATTATTTTTCTCAATTCTATTTATGATTGATTACATTCATCTCATGAATGCTTTAATCAGAATGATATTGAGATCAAATCTGAGCTGTGTGTTTAAATATTTTAAAAATTAGTCAAATAGTTAAGACACTGATTCATCCCCCCCTCTCAGTGTCATTTTAACTCTAACAATTGGTATCAGAGAATAGGGTCCTCTGATAGGTTTAATTACCTTGGATTGATCTTGGTCTTGGAGTTTTGTTTTTAATGACACATTCTCAAGACGGTGCCTCTGTAACCAAAGCTCCATTATTTGATGGAACAGATTATGTGTTCTGGAAAATCAGAATGGAAGCTTTTCTTATTTCTTTTGATGTTGATGTTTGGAGCATGGTTATAAATGCTTACAGTGTACCAACCTCTATTCCTATTGATCCTGGTGAAAAGAAGAGGTACGAAACAAATGCCAGAGCTAAGCATTCCATCTTGTGTGGGTTAACTAAAGATGTGTTCATTAAAGTCATGCATTGCAAATCTACTCATGATATCTGGGAAAAACTTGAAACTATATATCAAGGGAATGAGAAAGTCAAACTATCAAAAATCATTACACTCAAACATCAGTTTGAGGAGTTGAAAATGAAGGATGATGAAAAAGTGGCTAAATATTTCCTAAGAGTAGATGAAGTTGTAAATTCAATGAAAGGTCTAGGTCAAGATGTTAATGAATTTGATGTGGTCACAAAGGTAGTTAGAACCTTACCATCCAAATTTGAATCTAAGGTTTCAGCCCTAGAAGAAAAGAAACACCTTGATTAGCTTACCTTAGATAGCCTGCAAGGAATACTTACTGCCTACGAAATGAGAACTAGCAAAAAAAATTTAACAGGAAAAGAAACTGCCTTTAACACTGAAAGGAAAGAAAAAGTTGATGTCAGTGAATCAGAGTTGTCTGATTCTAAAGAGTCTCATTTTGTTAGAAGATTTAAAAAGGGATCAAGAAAATACAAGGGAAAACTTCCTTTTAAATTTTTTAACTGTGGAAAAATAGGTCACTTTGTTGCAAAGTGTCCCTATGATGATCAAATCTATGACAACGAGACAACTGAAATACAGCCTAAGAAGAAGGCCTTCAAACCTAAACAAAATTTCAATTTTAAAAAGAATAAAAGTCTGTTTAGTAAGGATGAATCTGATATTGAGTCTGAAGATTCATTAGCTGATGAAGTTGAAACTTTGTTCATGGCTGAAATTACTCAACAAAATGATTTTAACACCATTGATACTGAAGAAGGTGAAGTAGACCTTGAAAGTGAGTTGAAATGTGCTCTTCAAGAGGTTAGAAAACTCAAAAAACAAGTTCTTACTCAAGAACATAAACCTGATCAAGAATTGATCTCTCTAAAAACTCAACTTGAAGAAGCTAAAAGAGTTGAAGTCTGTCTTTGAGAAACTATAAGCTACAAAGATCATGAAATTCAAAAACTGGAACAAGAAGTAGTCCTTTGGAAGGAAATTGAAAAATATGAAAGCACTCTAAAAATGAATGAGATGCTCAACAAGCAGAAAATGTATAAAGATAAAACTGGTGTTGGTTTTGAAAAGGGTGAATGCTCAACTGACAAAGCAAAACAAAACCCCTCTTCTGAAGTCAAAGTTTCAGGTTTAAATCACTCAAAATCTGGTAAGGATCATGCTAAGCTTTTTAGAGGTAATAGACCTTCATACAAAGTCAATTCTTTTTTCTATGGTTATTGCTTTTTCTGCAACAAATTTGGTCATAAGGTGAGCACTTGTAGGCTTATGAATTCTAGAATACCCAAGTTTGGTCATAGGACACACTATGGTTTAGTTAGATAGACTAGATGTTTTAAATGCAATACTTTGGGACATTCTGTCAAACAGTGGAGAATTGATCTGTAATCGAAACAACCAGAAATTAAAAAGGTTTGGAAACCTAAGGCTATCAACAACTTTGAACAAACTATATTGGTTCAAACTGCTTTTCATTCCAAGAAAAAGGACTTATGGGTCTTGGATAGTGGATGTTCTAACCATATGACTGGCGATAAGGACAAGTTTATAAAACTTGAAGATTATATAGGTGGATATGTTAAGTTTGGTGATAATTCTAGTATTCAAATTAAAGGTAGAGGTTCACTTCTTCTAAATGAAGATACTCCTATCTATAATGTGTACTATGTGGAAGGTCTCAAGCAAAATATTCTAAGTGTTAGTCAAATCTGTGATAGTGGTTATCATGTTCTTTTTACTTCACAGGGATGTGAGATTAAGAACAAGCTTGGAAAGGTTGTTGTAGCTAGAAGGAGGACAAAAGGAAATGTGTACAATGTTCTGGACTCATCATGTAATGACAATAATCAAGGTATGTGTCTAATGGGACAAATTGAAGAAAACTGGTTATGGCATAAAATATTAGGACATATAAACTTTGAAAATCTGGTTAGAATCAGTAAGAATAAAAATGTTAGAGATTTACCAATTCTTAACAAGACAGAAAATTATGTGTGCAAAGAATGTCTAAGTGGTAAACAAACTAAAATCAGCTTCAAAACAAAAGAACACTCTTCATCAAAACCTCTACAGCTAGTGCATACTGATATATGTGGACCAACTAGAACAAGGTCTATTAATGGTGAAAAATATTTTATGCTTTTTTGTAGATGATTATACTAGAATGGTATGGGTCACATTTCTTAAGCACAAATCAGAAGTCTTTGAAAGGTTTAAAATATTTTGTAAAATGGTTGAAAAGGAATCTGATCTGAAACTCAAATGCCTTCGATCAGACAAAGGAGGTGAGTTCACCTCTCAAGAGTTTATTGATTACTGTGAAAAACATGATATTAAAAGGTAGTATGCTGCAACTAAAACACCTCAACAAAATGGGGTAGTTGAACATAAAAATAGAATTGTAAAAGAAATGGCTAGAACAATGTTAGATGAAGCTAAGTTGCCATATATGTACTGGAAAGAAGTTGTTCATATAGTTGTATACATTTTGAATAGAGTGCAGATTAGGGTGAAATCTAAACACACTCCTTATAAACTGTGGTATGGAAAAACTGCTTCTGTCAAATACTTTAAAATTTTTGGAAGTAAGTGTTTTATCAAAAAGGCTGATGATAACCTTGGAATTTTTCAATCCAAGAGTGATGAGAGTATCTTTTTAGGATACTCAACTCACAAAAAAGCTTATAAATGTCTCAACAAAAGGCTTAATAAGATTGTTGAAGTTGTTAATGTAAAATTTGATGAAAGACCACTTTTGAATGCTGAATCTTTGCAGAATAATGAGGAAGAAGAACTTGAATTTGAAATAATTTTTAAAGGAGCTAGAACAACAAAGTCTATTGCTGAATCAACAAGCCCTAAAAATGAAAATGCAAGTCCTAAAAAGGTTGCATCAAATGCTCCTTCGAAAACTCTAGCCATATACCACCCCAAAGATCAGATTATTAGGGATAAAAATGCAAGAGTTCAAACTAGAAGAAAGGCTGCAGAATCTGATGAAAAGGCACAAATTGCTTTCTGTCTAGTTACTCAGTTTGAGCCTAAATTTTTTAATGAAGCTCTCACAGACTCATGTTGGCTTAATGCTATGCAGGAAGAAATTGATCAGATTGAGAAAAATCAGACTTGGGAGTTAGTCCCAAGACCAGATGACAAGAATGTCATTGGAGGAAAATGAATATACAAAAATGGGGTTAATGAAAATGGTAATGTTATTCGCAACAAAGCAAGATTTTTCTGCAAAGGCTATGCTCAACAAGAAGGTATTCATTTTGGTGAAACCTTTGCACCTGTTGCTAGACTAGAATCTATCAGAATATTCTTGGCTTATTTTGTTTACAAAAAGTTTACTATTTATCAAATGGATGTCAAAACTGCTTTTTTGAATGGCTATTTAGATGAAGAGGTCTATGTTGAACAACCTAAAGGATTTATATGCAAAGATAATTCTAACCATGTTTACAGGTTGAAAAAGGCTCTCTATGGCTTAAAACAAGCACCTAGAGCTTGGTACTCTAGGCTGGACAGTCACTTAATTTCTAATGGCTTTGTTAGAGGAGGTGTAGATAGTAATCTTTATGTTAAAATTGAAGGTTCTAATATTTTGGTTGTTGAAATTTACGTTGATGATACTATCTTTAGCTGCAATAATGTCACTTTGAGTAAAAATTTCTCTCAGATTATGGAATCTGAGTTTGAAATGTCAATGTTAGGAGAATTAAAATTCTTTCTAGGTCTTCAAATCTCTCAATGTGAGAATGGAATATTTCTTTCTCAATCCAAATATGCTAGAGAGATGCTTAAGAAATTTTAGATAGATGAATGACATCCAGTTAGCATCCCAATGGTTAATGGTTGCAAACTTACTATGGGTGATGATTCTCCTGATACAAATCAAGCAGAATATAGATCAATGATCGGCAGTCTCTTATATTTAACTACCTCTAGACCTGACATTATGCAGGTAGTTTGCACTATTGCATGCTTTTAGACATCACCTAAAGAATCTCATGTTACTGATGTTAAACGAATCTTTAGATACATTCAGGGCACTCTTGATTATGGTCTTTGGTATCCTAGGAGCATGATTTATCTTTGATTTCTTATACTGATGCTGACTAGGCTGGTTGTTTAGATGATAGGAAAAGCACCAGTGGTGCTGCATTCTTTCTTGGTGATTGTTTAGTGGCATGGCACAACAAGAAACAAGTATCTATTTCTCTTTCCACTGCTGAAGCAGAATACATTGTTGCCACTTCATGTTGTACACAAGTTCTTTGGATGAGTCAAACTCTATCTGATATGGGTATAAATGTTCCTAAACTAGTTTCTATTCTTTGTGATAACACTAGTGCAATAAATATATCAAAAAATCATGTTATGCACTATAGAACTAAACATATTGCTATCAAGTTTCATTTTATGCGAGAAAATGTACTGGCTAATGATGTATGCTTACAGTTTGTTGGTTCACAATATCAGGTGGCTAACATTTTCACTAAGCCCTTAGCAAAAGAGCTATTTGAAAGGCTGAGACTTCGATTGGGAGTTATCTCTCAACCATTACTTCGCTGAATCTCCAAGCTACTACTTAGGGGGAGCAAGTTAAATATTTTCATTCACTTACTGCTCTCCTATAATCTTGGTTGCTGCTCTACTATTTGTTTTTTTTCAATTTTTTTTTACAGCTATTTCTCATGATATTTTGGTTGGCTTCTCAGTTGTGTTTCATGGCAATTGCATGATATTCTCTTCTACTCTTTGTCATTGAGGCAAAAAGGGGGAGATTCATTTTTGTTTTTCCATCAAGGACAAAGGGGGAGTTTGTTGGATTCCAGTTGTGTTTATGGTTTGTCCTTGATGAAAAAATATCTTTCAGTTGGTTCTTTTTGATGATCAGTCTCAAATATAGTGTGTTGTGTACTGATGCCTCAAGTTCAATATGAAGATAGGTATCTAGTCACATTTATCAAAGGTGGTAATGAGCTTTTGGGATTCATTCTTAAATATTGAACTTTCAACGGTTCAGGCCTCACTGCATTTAAAAAAAAATGACTTTGGTCAAAGTCATCATCTGCCATCATTCTCCTTGTTATGGCGATAGAAAAGGATCATATCGACAAGACTCCTCTTTTTGTTATGGCGACAACAGAAAGGTCTTTCAGCATAAGCTTTTTCCATTAGTATGTGGTCACAATGAAATTACCTTGTCTCACCGATCGGAGGTTGAATGGAAGTCTATCGACAAGAGCTTGGCTATATCAGAATAGGTCTCGGTGAAGTGGTTCTGCCTTACCGAACATCATCTGGGGTTTCGCTTCAGCCAAACATAATGATTTTGGTACATAGTCTCTCTGAAGTTTGCTTGTCTCACCGACCGATGCACTAAATGTCTTATCGACATAAGGTTACTGCTTTGGCGAATGCTATATCGAATGTTCATTGTCTTGCCAACCGTTGATGAAGAAATACATTTTGGTAAGACTCATATGTTTCGATATAATGTCATAGGAAACTCGTCAAGTCTTGGCGACTAAGTCTTGAGGGGCTTTCGGCGAGAGATTGGTAGTGTCTCAGCGACACTGGATGAAAGGATGAATTTCAGTATGACTCATGCATTCTGCGAGAGGTCTTCCTAACATTGTTATGTCTCGTTGATGGAATACAAATGGTCTCCATCAGTATGAGAAGTGAATTCTCTTGGAAATCTAGGGTGAGCTTGAGATGTTTCAGTAAAACAAGGGGTAGTCTATATAACATCTCCCTGACTATGTATTGTCATGACGACTTGAAAATGACAAAGGCCTTTGGCACAGGTTATGAATTGTCATGGTGACAATGTGTATTGAATATATTTTGGTATATCAAATTTGATCTATATGATGTCTCTCTGATATCAAAAGCTATAGCGATAGAATAATGGTTTCATTTCGGTGAAAGAACCTTTTTTGTCTCATCGACCAAAAGGATGTTGTGAGCTCTCAGCATGACATTCTATATTCGGTATGACTTCTCTCGACTCTAATGGATCTTAGCGAAAGTGACAACCATAAGGTTGTCTGGCAATGTTAAAGTTTCCTTCGGCATAACGTGTCATCGATTGAATTGAAAGGTTCTAAGGGAAAATTTTTGTGATTATTCTTTCTGACCGAGTATGGAACCCTAGCCTAGTCACCATCATGAGAAAGCTTCATAAACTATTCTTCACTTCTATTGCTGGCCGTAATGGCTTCTTCAGTGGTATATGGAAGCTCGACAGTGGTTGATGGAGCCATGGGAGTTGCAGATCTATTTGGTACTTTCAATTATGCATTTCATGTTGTTTATACTGGTTTATAATCACTATTTTTCTTTAACTTCTCTCTGCATCTCTGTTACTAATATGACAAATGATGCCCTGATTGAGTATTGTCTTTCATACATTAGATGTTATGATTTTCTATGGTGGGCATTTGTGTGTTTTTATGTAGAGAAATGATCTCATAAGTTTTAGACTTGTTCAGGATAACACTCAGCTAGGTTAAACAGGTCTTGTATTGTTTATGGTTGTTCAACTGTTACTCCTAAAGACAATTACCTATCTGGCATGTAAATTAGGTTGTATATATAGAAGCAAAAAACTTAGTTTTCAGTTTGATAGTTGAGGTAAATTTGAGATTATCATTCCTTGGCTGTATGAAATTGTATGGGTAAATTCTGCAATAAAAGAGGCAGAGATTGTAAAATTTCTTCTCTATGAAGTATTTTAGGGATTCAATATTTTGAATCTTTAAGGTATTCTGTAGATGAGAAAATAGAGAGATATGCGCTTAACTAAAAATAGAGAAATGCTCTAAATCATCACTATTGTTCAAAAAGTAAACTGAGGGGTTGGTACTCCTTGAGATAGATATCTCTAAACGAGGGGTTGGTGCTCCTTGATTGGGTGCTTAAAACAGCCTATAAGGCATTGTGAACAGTTGATTAAAAGATTAAGCCTGGAAGGCATTTAGGGAGTGGTTTTCATACCCCAGGAGGGTTTTCCACTCGACAAAATATTATGTATCTTTGTTGTTTTGAGTTCTCTCTGTTCTACTTTGCTGTTGTTGTTTCAGTTCACAGTTGAGTCATTATTTTTCTCAATTATGTTTATGATATATTACATTCAACTCATGAATACTTTAATCAGAATGATATTGAGATCAAATCTGAGTTGTGTGTTTAAATATTTTAAAAATTAGTCAAATAGTTAAGACACTAATTCACCCCCCCATCTCAGTGTCATTATAACTCCAACATGTTGTTCAAAATTTTTTGAGATCTTTACTCACCAAGTTTGATCCAAAGATTGCAATAATTGAAGAAAGATACATTAATTCACAATAACTATTGATGATCTTCATGGTTTCTTTTCTGGTTATGAAATGAGATTGAATGAACATAGCTCTATAAGTAAGTAATTTTCATTTAGAGTTGTTAGAAAGCATAATGATAAAGTTGAGTCTAATTCCTTTGATGAAACAACATTATTTTTTTATAAGTATACTGAAAAGAGGCTCAGACAAGTATAAAGGGAAATTACCCTTTAAATGCTTTAATTGTTGAAAGATAGGACACTATGCTGCAAACTTCCCTAACAAAGATCTTGAAAGTGATGATGAAAATAATAAAAGGTTCTCAAAGAAAAAGCAGCCAAACTTCAAAAAGATAAATTTATTTTAAAAGAAGAAAATTCTTTATGCCAATGTGACTGATAGTGATTGAGTTGAAACTTGTGATAAAACTGAAGAAATTTTATATATGGATGAAGTTGTTCATATAAAGCTAGATAAATCCAATTTTGAATTTGAAATTGATCTTGAGGGAGAATTGAAATCTTCTCTCAAAGAGATTAAGAAATTGAGAAAAGAAACAGTTATCTTAATAGATAAAGATCAACAAAGTGTACAAATTATTTCTGATTTGACTCTTAAAGGAGAAGAAACTAGAAAAATTATTGAGATAACTCAAGAAAGACTGAAACACAAGGAGAATAGATGTTTCTCTTTGGAGGAGAAACTTATCAGGCTGAGAAATCAACTTTCCTCTCCTGATGAGGGTCAATGTTCAAATCAGGCTAGAAAAGGAAAATGTAAGATTTCCTTTGACAATTCTAACTTCAATGGTTATTGTTTCAATTGTAAACAATTTGGTCATAAGGCTAGTACTCGCAAGATAATGTCTAAGAGAATTTATAATATTGTTAATGGAAATCTCTATAAATTTCTTGTTAATATTCAATGTTATAGATGCAATGAAGTAGGTCATATAGCATCATTTTGTAAATTTGGGTTCAAAATTCCATGAAACAAAACTAATCGAACTAAACTTGTTTGGAGGCCTAAAGATGTTAAAGCCTTGATAGTTGAAACAAACTTTCACTCTGTTAAAAGAAACTTATGGGTTCTCGATAGTGGTTCCTCTCATCATATGACTAGTGAGAGAAACAGGTTTATAGACTATGAGGATTATCCTCGTGGCTTTGTTAAGTTTAGGAATGATCATTATACTCCTATAATGGGAAAAGGTACTATTTTGCTTGAAAATGAAATCCCTATCAATGATGTTTATTATGTGGAAGGATTAACTCATAATCTATTGATTGTAAGCCAAATCTATGACAATGGTTTTGATATAAGGCTTTTTTCCTTAGGGTGTGAAATTCAAAGAAAATCCCATAAAACAATAGCAGCATGTTTTAGAACAAATAGTAATGTGTATTGTCTGCAGGAAAGCTCAAATAATAAGCAAGAAAGCAATGTTTGTTTCATGATTCAAATTGATGAGTATAATTTATGGCATAGAATATTTGGTCATATTAACTATGACAATATTGTAAAGATAAGAAAAAATCAAAATGTTAGTGATGCAGGAGCATCCAGTGGTGTAAGGGCAATCTTGCATCACCCAAAAATAGTTAAATTTCAAGTTTCTCAGTTTTTAGATGTTTTTAAATTTTTCAATACCCTTTTTTTCATAATGAAATTCCCAATTTATGGTTTTTATTTTCTATTCCTGGGTTGAAAGATATTGCAGTTTTAGTTGCCCAAATTTGCACCTGAAAATCTTTCGAGTTAGATTTGAGGCACTTAGAGTTCCTAGATCAGCCTTGAAACTTGCCAAAATCGGTGTAGCAATTTTTAAGCATGATATTGACTTTGAGACCTTTCCAACGGTTCAAACGGTTCGCGAATTGGAGTCTCGGATCAAAAGTTATGGCCCCGGGAAGTTGGCGCACTTTCTAGAAGATACAATTGCAAATGTTCTTTTGAAATTTGAACTTCAATTTGTAATTTTTTGGCACCAAACCACCTAAACTAAAATTTGAATGTTTTTTTGGCTCCAAACTAAAGAAGAGCTCTATTTATGGGTGGGTTTCTAATTTTTGGGTAACTTTTTTGGGACAAGCTCGCATATTGCGAAAGAGTGATTCTATAGCTTTTTGTAACTTGCATGTGTTGTAGAACTTGGGGATTTGAGATCCTCTGCATGTAAGAAGCTCCATTTTCTGAATAATAAAATTATTCTCTTGTTTGTGGGTTATCAGAGCAGGTTTTCTTGAGCGTGTGGATAGATCATCGATCGTGAGGCAGTTCGCACCAGGACTATGGTTGTGGGTCAAGGTCAAGAAAGATGCCTCCAAGAGTGATGCCTGGTAGGCATGGTGGTGCCAGAGGTGGTCAGGTGGCAGAAATGCTGGTGGAAGAGATGCACTGGCAGCTCTGCAGAGATAGATTGACGTGTTACAAGAGCAATTGAGAAGAGGATTAAACCCGAGGGAGGAAAGTGATGATGAAGGAGAGGAAGAAGGTTCAAATGTAGAAGAGGAAGAAGAAGCAATTGATCAAGACCAAATGTGGCTAATAAGGGCCATTTCGAAGATAGGGAAAAGACCCAAAGTAGAAGTCCCCAGTTATTCTAGAATTTTGAACCCAGAAGAGTTGATTGACTGGATCAATGATCTAGAAGAATATTTTGAGTATGAGGAAATGGAAGACCCAGATCGGGTTAAGTTTGAGAAAATCAAGCTGAAGGGCTATGCCAGTATTTGGTGGAAAGAGGTCTAGTTGGAAAGAAATCGAAGAGGAAAATGAAATATCACCAGATGGGATCGCATGGTAGAGAAACTGAAGAAGTAGTTCATACCAGTGGACTACGAGTTAGATCTGTTGAATAAATTGCAAGGGTTGAAGCAAGGAAGTAGATCTGTGAAAGAATATACTAAAAATTTTCATAAGATAATCATCAGAACAGGCCACACAGAGGCCAATAAGGAGAAGGTAGCTCGATATCTTAATGGGTTACGACTGAGCATTCTGAAGGAGTTAAGCCTAGTAAGAATGACCACCATTAAGGATGTGTATCAGTTTGCTCTGAAGGTGGAAGAGAAGCTGAAAAAAATATTTGATGGCAAGCAAAAGGGATGAGGAGGTCAAAGTGGAAGGGGCAATGGAAGACCTTCAGAAAAGCCGAAATGATGATGAAAAGAAAGTGAAGATGTGGCTACAGCCAAAACCAAAGGAATGACAACTTCTACCGCCCTCATGATCAAAACAGTGGTGATCAAAGAGGTAGAGGATGAGGGATATATGGACAAGGATTTGGAAGAGGTGGTTTCAAAGGAACGTGTTTCCAGTGTGGTGAAGAAGGGCATCGAGCCTATGAATGTCCACAACACCAAGGAAGGGCAGACAAAAGGACAGAAGGTCATGGAAGGGTTGTTCATGCAGATGAGGATGCCCAATCTGAACATTCAGATGATGTTGAAAGGGGAGAAGCCCTAGTAATTAGGAGAGCCCTAGTGACTAAGGAAAAGGAATCAAAATAGAGGAAGAATTTGGTGTCATAAGAGATGGAAAGTGTGAAGGAAAATAAAGTGATCATTATTGACAGTGGGAGCACCGACAATCTGGTGTCATAAGAGATGGTCACAAAGTTGAAGCTGAAGAGGGAAATGCACCCGCATCCGTATCAGATTGCCTGGTTGCAAAAAGACCACAAAATTTTGGTCAATGAGCAGTTCCTAGTAAAGTTCAAGATTGGGAGCTACCATGATGAGGTACTCTATGATATCATCCCCATGGATGCATGTCACATGTTGTTGGGGAGGCTGTGACAGTTCGATAGGTGAGCTATACATGATGGCCATGCAAACACTTATTCCTTGACAAAGGATGGGGTTCATCACAAGTTGAAACCCTTGAAGGAGACTGAAGAAAAGGTATGCAGTAGTGCTAGAATTTGTTATGTAGATGGAAGAAAAATTTTAGAAGGTATGAAGCATGAGCGTGTGTGTTATGCATTGATTCCTAAAGTGAGTAAGGAGGATAGTGAGAACATTCCAGAAGAAGTTTCTACAATGTTGGATGAGTTTCAGGATATTGTTTCTAATAATGTACCTAAG